>CM019691.1:31504813-31739813 GCA_009760885.1 Achatina immaculata | reverse complement strand
CTGTGTGGTGAACCGTGTAGAATTGGGTCTGGCGTTGTCCTGTTGAAACACACAGACCTTTGCGCAGCCAAAAATGAAAGAACATGGGGTCGAATAATTTCATTGACGTATCGTTGTGCATTCAAGCCTCCTTCAGTCTGCACCAATGGACTCCCTCCGTTGAAATTGATCATTCCCCATACCATTACACGTCCATCACCGTTCGGCGGAGCTTCATCAGCGCAATTTTGGGCAAAACGTTCATTTGGCCTACGGTAGACCCTTCTCCGCATATCATGGCGGTGCAACAAAAAGGAAGATTCATCACTAAACCAGACACGTCTCCATTGATTTTCAGTTGTCCAGGGCCAATGCTGGTTGGGCCAAACAAGTCGATTTTGGTGATGGCGTCTCGTTAAGACAGGACCTCGGTGAGAACGTCGTGCCATCAGTCCAGCTTCATGCAGTCTATTCCGGACAGTTTGATCAGACACACGACATCCTGCAAGAAATGACTAGGCACTTGAGGAAGCTGTTGTAAACCTGTTTCTGTGGTAATGAAGCGATCATTAACTGCTGTTGTTACCCTGGGTCGCCCACTGCGGTGCTGGTCTTCAGCTGAGCCAGTAGCTTGGAAAAGTTGCTAAAGCCGACTGATGGACTCTACTGCACGTTTAAATGCCTGGCAACCTGACTTCGACTTTCGCCTGCTTGCAGGCGACCAATAGCAACATTTCGTAAATTCTGCGATAGACGCACCATAATTGTCTGCTTGAAAATGAACTGAATTTGTTTGTGTAACTTCATCCTTTTTATTCTTTCGAAGTCTACCCATTATGATTTTTAACATAATTTTACTGGCATGACTAATCAGGGCAACAGTTCTGTAGTTTGTGCATAATTTCAGGTTACCCTTTTTTGGCAGTGGTATGAATACAGTTCGTTTCCATTCTTTTGGCCAAATACCTGAATGCCATATCTTTTTACATAGTGCATGATAGATTGTTGCACATTCCTTTCCTCCTGCTTTAATAAATTCATCTGTTATTTCATCACATCCTGGTGATTAACCATTTTCAGATTATGTATTGCCTATAAAACTTCTTCTATTGTCGGTTCGGGTTCTTTCTCCAAATAAAAGAAGAAATCAATATGGTCCAAGCTGGTTTCAGGCAAGGAAGAGGATCAAGAGATCATATATCAATATAATATTAATAATAGAGAAATGCAGAGAGTTTAATGTGAATCTATATTTAGCCTTTATAGACTACTCAAAGGCATTTGACTGTGTACAACACCAGAAACCTTGTGAAATAATGGAAAAAATGGGATTTCCAACACATTTGATACAATTAACATCACTGCTGTATCTAGACCAACAAGCAGCAGTAAGAATAAATGGTGAAACAACAACTTGGTTTGACATAAAACAAGGGGTTCGTCAGGGGTGCATATTGTCACCCTACTTATTTAACTTGTATACTGAAAATATAATGAGGAATGTGAGAGAAGATGTAGACAAAGAATATTACGATGCCATAATAACTGGAGGTTATGAAATACCAGAGATTAGATATGCTGATGACACAGTATTACTGTCCACAACACAAAAAGGAATGGAAAAACTAATTATGTCAGTTCGTAAGAACAGCGAAGAGCAGAACCTCTACCTTAATGCAAAGAAAACTAAATTGATGACAACTGACAAAACAAATAAGGCAGCTGAAATATGTATAATGAGGAAAAACTGGAAGAAGTGGAGAGTTTTGAATATCTTGGATCACTACTGGAGATACAATGAGGGAGATTAAAAGGAGAACATCTATCGCTCTTCAGAAAGTAAAACAAATAAAGAATCTGTGGAGAGGAGCAGATAGAACCACAAAAATAAGATTTTTAAGGGCATGCATCTTTCCCATCGCAACATATGCCTGTGAGACCTGGACACTTAACAAACAGCTGAGAAACACATAAATGCCTTTGAATGTAAATGCTACAGAAGAGTTCTCCAAATATCGTGGAGACAAAAAAGAACAAATATATCTATACTACAAGAGCTTAATATTGAAGAAGGCTGGCTAGTAAATAGGATTGAAGAGAGAAAACTGAAATATTTTGGACACATTAAACGTCATGATAATCTAGAGAAGATCGTGTTGGAACGATACATAATGGGAACAGAAAGAGAAGAAGACCAAAACGAAGAATGGCTGCAAGAAATCGCTGATGATCTGCAAATGGATGCAGCAGCAGCAGGCCATTTTGCTCACAACCGAGAGGCCTACAGGAGTGCTGTTTGGGAGGCAAAGTTCCGCAAGGGACATGCAAATGAATGAATGAATGAACCTCATCCTTTTATAAGGTTTCATTTGCGTGGGAAGTGAGTTTTGCTCACCACAAAAATTACGACTTTTCCATAAACGCAAAGTGAGTTATGGTTAAAAAAAAAAAAGAAACGTGATTAGCAAGGGCAGCTACTGCGTTCTAACTATACACGAGAATAGCAAAATTCACGCTAAATTCACCTGATATCTTTTTGACAATTTTTGGTTTGGTTTGAGATACCCGGGAAAAAAGTTTTTGTCATAACATATTAAAAAAATGAAGCTTTTATAAGCTATGCGTTTCTTTTTTTTTGCACAGTATATTTTTAGATACTGTTATCGGTCCATTTTTCAGTGGCATTAAATTTTTCAGTTTACTAAAACGATCTAAAAGTATTTTAAAATAAATATCAAGATGGTTAGCGTCAGATATTTCATAACGGTACATGTAACGGGAATATTTTCCATAAAAATGCTCAGTCACATAACACGACAATACAACAGTATTCCAAGGCAGGCCGGAAAAATCACAAAAAAAAATTCTTCGTGTGTCCTGCTACCTTTATGTTAACACGCACACTTCTCCATCTTGTGCGATCCTTGATGTTTCCGATCAGTTCAATAGTTTTTCCTTTTCCATCCCACTTGGACATTTCGCTGTTGTTGTTTGTTTTTTTTTTAACCTTGAATTCTCTCTTTCTTTTTCCCTTGAATTTTCCAGTCATTACAAAGTTCTCTAACAAAGTCGGACAAAAGGATAAGATCCTAAGTACTTTGATAAGTAATTTCATAAGTGATTTAAATGAGCATCAAAACTGATTACGGTCAAAGTACGAGTGTTGTTTATGTTGAGTGAACAAAGCGAAACGTTTTTGTAGTCTCAGGGGGACGTGAGATGGAGAAGGTGAAGGTCTCAACGTCGTCATAAACACGCAGAGAAGCTGGACAATGCAGAGCACTCAGCAGAGAAGCAGTCTTTGAATAATGAACTAGATAACAGTTCGGTACGATTTCACAACAGATGAGTAGCATCCACAGAAATGCGAATTACATGTATGTCGATCTGCTAGGGCAGTTAAAATAGATAACTGTACAAACACTAAAGCAATAATCGCTGAAGTTACAGAAACTGAATTTGATTCCGCTTGTGATTTATGCAACCAAATCTGGTATCAAAGTATATGCTACAGCTAGGGCAGTGTTTCTCAAACCTTTTTTCGATCATGCCCCCCCCCCCACCTGGACGTCTCAAAGATTTTGACCCCCCCTCCCCCTTTCCCACCCCGCAGCATAATAGTCAACCAAGTTCTGACAAAAAAAAAACGCATAATATAAATATATGTTTTTCAACAGAATAGGCCAAGCAAAGACTGCATTTCAGAGAATGAGAAACATATTATGCAACACATCCTTATCAATGAATGTTAGAAAACGCGTCCTAAAGTGCTATATTGAACATAATCTTTTATACGGAAGTGAATCATGGACAATAGGCGGTCTACACAAAAGTCATTGGAAGCAGCAGAAATGTGGTTTATTAGAAGAATGTTGAGAAATCCCTGGGCAGCAAAAATAACTAATGAAGAATGTATGAGAAGAGCTGAAGATAGACAAAAAAATAAGCGAGAGAGATAATGTACTTCATAGGACATGCAATGAGAAGAGGGGATATATAAAATATTATAACAACAGGAAAAATAGAGGGAAGAAGAGTCAGAGGAACACCAAAAGAAATGATACTGGACAGTCTGAGGAGATGGTGTGAGAGGAGATCACCAACTGAGCTGATGGCCTGCATGAAGGATCGTGTACTCTGGAGAAGCATAATAGCTAACGCCAGTCTGCACGGCACATGCTGCTGCTGCTGCTGATGATGATGATGAATATATTCTAATCGCTCCTCTCCCCTTTCTAAAAATATTTACAATGCCCCCTACCCTTGTGGGGCATACGACCCGCGTTGTGAAGCACTGAGCTCAAGTGTGGAAAGGCTTGTCAGACACATCTGGAATCAACACTGACCATAACATGTTTCAAAATCTTTCGATCACCAAGACAAAATCTTTACAGCTAATCTTTGAATGGTTTATCTTTACACCTAATCTCTAAATGGGTTATCTTTACAGCTAATCTCTGAACGGGTTATCTTTACAGCTAATCTTTGAATGATTTATCTTTACAGCTAATCTTTGAATGATTTATCTTTACAGCTAATCTTTGAATGATTTATCTTTACAGCTGATCTCTAAATGGGTTATCTTTACAGCTAATATCTGAATGGGTTATCTTTACAGCTAATCTCTGAATGATTTATCTTTACAGCTAATATCTGAATGGGTTATCTTTACAGCTAATCGCTGAATTGTTTGCTCTCCTCTCCTTCTTCAGCTTCTGAGAAGAATCTCATTTGGAACTTGAAGAACTCTGCAGAGAATTAACAGCCAAACTTGGCTCAGAAAAGAAAATGTATGGGAGAACTGTTGGGGGTGGGGGAGAATGCATGCAGAACACCCGTCGACATGTGATTCATGGGCGCGACCTGTACCTTTGTTCTTTTTCATTGAGCATACGAAAGTGAATACTGAAGCAGAAGATGAACCAAAAGATGTGCCTCTGAAGAAATCCGTTTCGTCGTCATACTCGGAGGAAATACTTCATAGTTTAGGACAATCCCGAAGAACGGTGTGGATTTGTTTACTTGAATGAGAACTTAAATTATAATACACAGATTTTAGATATAGATATAAGGTAAGGTAATTCTGTCATGCCTTAGAGGCACATAGGGAAATGGTGTTAGTCCCCATATTTTCCTTGACCTGTCAGCACACTAGAGGGTGATATGGTCAGTATCACGCCTGGCCGCCTTTCTTTCCCCAACTCCAGAAGTCGGGTACCTATTTCTACAGCTGGGTGACTGGGGTGCCTCCGGCCGGAAACGAACCCCCCCCCCCCCACCTTCGCCATGAGAGACCAGCGCACTAACCACTTCGCCACTCAGACTAGATCTAAATATATAAATACACACGACGTCACGGCAATAAAGCTGTGTTAGCAAGAAAATAATGAGACAAAAATGTTAAACTTTTAAAAGCTTACGCTGTTAGTGCTATTATAAGTATATAGTTGAGAGGAGACAAAGAGAGAGAGAGAGAGAGAGAGAGAGAGAGAGAGAGAGAGAGAGAGAGAGACAGAGACAGAGAGAGCTAAGATTCATTGTCACAGAGAGGGGATTGTTTTCCATCTCTTTGAATCAGAGAAGAGAACTGAATGCACGTTAGCAAACACGTGCAGCTTTGTCTTCGCATAATTCTTACACATTGTCTAAACGCTCATTGCTTTACTGATCTTTATGAGCGGGATAGCTGTGGTATTAAGTGCTGCTAACTACTGTACTGTAAGAGTGGTACTAGTAAAGTTAGACGGAAGGGTAAAGTGCATTTTCACGAAAACAGACAGGGAGAGGAATAGGAAAGGAAGAAGAAAACTTAGCAATAAAGAGGAGGAACAATGGAATAATTATGAAAGCCAACAATAACAATCCCAATCCATTATTTGGACAATAGAATATTTCGGCAGAAAGCCCTTTTTTTCAAGGATCACATAAAAAAAAAAACTAACACAGCAGACAAAAACAAGAAAAACAGATGAAAAATTAAACATTTAGTTTTTTTTGTGTGTCTTCTTGTAAGAATGTGTTTCCATCTGTTGTGCTGTTTTTGTTTGTGATCCTTGAAAAAAGTTTTTTGCTGAAATGTTGGATTGTTGTATGTTCATTATACATAAGTGCTCATCTTACTTTTGGCCATTCTTGTTTCTGCCCCGCTTTCCTCGCTAGTTTTGTCTTTTTTATAAAACTGAACTTTACACTTCCATGTACTTTATTACTAGAAGCAGTTATACTGCAGTCGTCATTTCTCTTATCTCTCACATTATTTCAGCACAATTACCGTTATGAAGGTGAAACGAGAAGACAAAATAAACAAATGAAAACACTCAACGAAATTTATATTTTATCCTCTCTCTCTCCCTCTCTCTCTCTTTCTCCCCACACACACACTTTAATTCTGTATTGTGTTTTCTGTCTCCTGGATACTCCATTCCACACTGCTGTAATCTGCAGTTTTGCGTGGTCACAGAAACGAAGACTAAAAATGTTGTCTCTTTATAACTATTACACGATGACAGTCATTGGCCGATGCTGTGTCAGTTTCTATTTTCCTTATTCACTGCTTAAAATATTGCTTGCTGTTGCGGATTATGCAAATCTAAAACTGGTAAAGTTAGCCAGTACCTGTTCTTGTACGAACTCCCTGTAACTGCGAGCTGTTGTTCTTTGCAGCCGATGCTGTAGAGGTGCTGAGGCACAGCATCGTATCTGCGCGAGAGAGTGTTATGACGGCTACTTTTTCAGTCCCGGAGTACAGCTAATAAGCAGGGGGTGTGCAATGCTTCTTTAGCAGATTCCACCACCATGGGGACTATGGCGATCCCTGCCGCGTTAGCCAGGCCAGGCCTGTTACTGGGGGTACCACAGAGAGGTGAGACAGGGTCTTGGTCAGCTGTGGGTCGCTGATTGCCTCAAAGGGCATCTTCACCCCCGGTAAAGTTAGCTATAGGAAGGGATGTTTAGAAAGATCGTCCCCAGCAAAACTCACAGTAGGTAGCATCTGCCTGATTCAGAAACGACTTCTTAGACACAAAAAAGGTTAATAATGTAAGTTAATAAGTGACTTTTGTGATGTTTTAACAGTTATTTTCCAGAAATGATAGTTTATTGCTCAGATTCATCATTCTAATTCAGTATTAGTGTCCATGTCTTGTAACTGTGTGGCAATAAAAGTAACTCATGTTCACGCAGTTAAGAAAAAAGAAAAACGTGTTTTACAATGTAACGGCACAGGGAGGACAGAGTTTGATTCACATAGCTCTTTGTAAGACTTTTGCAAAAAGATTTGGTTATGCGCACAAGAAAAAAAATAGACGTAGTTTAATAATAATATAAAAGAGTGCTTACTTAAAAGTATTACTTTATTTCGCAAACAACGTGGGGAGGGGGAGGGAATACATATTTTTTAATTTGTCCCTTAAAGTTTTGAACATAAACGAAACATGGTCAGCCAGGATTCTTTATTTAAACTCCTGAACTAATTAGTCGAGGACGCTATTTTCCAATCTGGATAATAATCTGCTATCGATTTCGAGTCAAACATCTCTCCCCACTGGACATTCCAACACAGTTACAAAGGGACTGGAGCAACGAGACAAGATTCTGATACAGGTTGAGGCGTGATGTTGAGAAATGGAGGTTTGAGGGATCGTGGAAAGAAATGTCTTGCTGAACGAAGTGAATGTATTTCTAATGTTCTTTCGTGACCAGACCTATTATACTGCTCATCCAGTAAATGCCAAGTAGCATTATGCCCAGTTTGAGCGGGATTGAACTTCTGGGCAAAATCGTGACCTACCTATTTACCAAGTGTGTAGTATTTGGCTTCGAGTAGTAGTATATAATGATAATGATTAAAGCATAGGTACAGGCTAAAAAAAGAAATACTATGTTATTTAAAATGTTATTATATTTGAACAAATTTTGTTGATTATACGTCGATTATCTCTATATCAGATGTGTGCTTTCCAGATAAAAATATGAAAAACTATAATACTTTCCCATGGTTGACCCACAGAAATCTGGTTGATTGTGTGCATGAAAGCACTTCCGGAAGTCATATCGACATTAAACATGGCGGCTGCGAGGAGTTTGTTGTTTATCGTAACGTTATACGTCCTTCAGAGTCTCAGTAATGTGTGTTCTGCGTCAAAAATTTCTAGCGTTTTTCCAATGGATAGTCACTCGACAACGCAGTTAGGTGGTGGTCTGAAGGCTGTGAGCGACACATTATTATCCATCAGGCTTGTGGGTGTAGACTTATCCACCGAAACTGGATTAAGCTTTACTCCAAGTAACAGCACCTGCAACTTGGTGAAAAGAAGCGAAACATTTTATCCATCAGAAGTAACACATAGTGGGACTCTTGCGGAAATTAAAGTCAAACTAGAATCTCTTTCAGCTGAAGACAGTTACTGGTATATGTGCTTGCATGTTAAAAATAATAATTCTGCAGATGGCTATGTTTCTGAACATCAAGGTTCGCTTGATTGGCTAAGAGTTCAAGTTTACAAAGATGAAGAAAAAGATAGATATCTTCTACCTTTATGGCTTCAGATAACTTTCTGTGTTATATTGTTGGTACTTTCTGGTCTTTTCAGTGGATTGAACTTAGGTCTTATGTCTCTCGACCAAACAGAGCTTAAAATTATTGAAAAAGTTGGATCAGAATCAGAAAAGAAACATGCAAAACGCATAAGCCCACTCCGTAAAAGAGGAAACTTTCTCCTTTGTACGTTGTTGCTTGGAAACGTACTTGTCAACAGTACATTTACAATCTTTTTTGACAACATGACAAATGGGTTAATAGCTGTTGTGAGTTCAACTGTAGGCATAGTGTTGTTTGGTGAAATTATTCCACAGGCCATTTGCTCTCGGCATGGTTTGGCAATAGGCGCTAGAACCTACTGGGTCACCGTGTTTTTCATGGCTGCAACATTCCTAGCATCTTTTCCAATTTCTCTGGTCCTGGATTTTATTTTAGGGAAAGAAATGGGTCAGGTGTACAATAAAGAGAAGTTACAAGAACTAATACGCATGACTGCAGATAGACGTGTCTTGCACGATAACGAAGCAAACATAATTTCAGGAGCGCTCCAGCTGACCAGCAAAAGTGTTGAAGATGTAATGACTAAGATTGAAGATGTCTACATGCTTGAAGTCAACACTGAGTTAGATTTTGAAACTCTGACAGAAATCATGCATCATGGCTACACTCGTATTCCAGTGTATGACGGAGAGAAAACCAACATTGTGAGCCTTCTTAACACAAAGGACCTGGCTCTCATTGATCCAGATGATAAAACTCTCCTCACCACAGTCTGCAAATTTTATGACCATAGGCCTTTGTTTGTGGATCATGATGTGAAGCTGGATGCAATGCTTCAAGCATTTTTACAAGGTAAGTGATCTTCTTCTTCTTCAACTTCTTCTTCTTCTTTCACACAAGGTAAGTGATGAATTAATACTGTTTACTGAATATTTATAATAGTGGTTACATACTAAATATTTGCAGTAATGGTTGCTTTTTGAGAATTTAAAGAAGACCATCTTGGAAGGATACATAATGGGGAAATGAAAGAGAGGGAGACCAAGGTGAAGATGGTTGCAAGACATCGTTGATAATCTGGGAATGGATGCATCAGCTGCAGGGCATCTTGCTTACAACTGAGAGGTCTACAGGAGAGCTGTTAGGGAGGCAAAGTTTTGCAGGGGGCATGCAAATGACTAACTGGTTGATTTTGAAGCAGTTTGACATCAATTTGTATATGGAAGTTGTTGAGCATTGCTTTGCTAAGCAACTTCTGATTTCTCCAAAATTTTCTTTCTATACTTGGACATATTTACAACAAATCATTATTAGTGTTGCAAGATTCAGTCATTTTGTACCAACATCCTTTGTGTTATAAGTTTGAATACTACTAAGGTGCTACCTTTGGTTTCTCAGTGTGGTGCCCTTCAGTAGAACATAGACCTGCTTACAGTAAGGACAGCTTTTGGACCCCAGTGTGTGATAATGATTCTTCAGATCATGCTGGTTCCTCATTACAACATAGCCTTATGAGCAGTGTGGTCAAGTTTTTATGACAGCAAAAAACCACATTATAGCAAATCACATGTTTTCTTCTTCTTCTCTCTCATGCTCTTCTCTTTTTAAAACAAAATTCTTATTTATGTTATTTGTATGGGAAGAACTAAACTGTGTTTTATATATATATATATAAATATGTAGTGTTTAAAATGCTGATAAATCTCAGCTACAAGAACAAATGGGAGAAAGAGCACTGAAAAAATGGTGCTTACTACCAGCTAAAAAGAGAAGAACAAGTTATCATCCTAAGGCTACGTACCTGGCATAACAGGTACAACAAATTCAGGATAGGAACAACTGACGAATGTGCATGTGGTACCAATAAGATGCAGCAAATCACATACTGCAGGAGTGCCAAATATATGAGCAACAGAGAAGGCAAATGTTCCCAGTGACCACACCAGTCTAAAAACAGATTGTACGGGGATATCCGTGCCCTCTAGATGACCACTAACTACTTCAAAAGTGTGCAAGACTATGTTTGAAACTGTTCAAAGGGGAAGAAGTATACTGTGATTTTTTAAAAAAAAAACTGTATTCACTTACAGTAGTCATGAAGTTATCTGTTTACTAACCCATGTACAACAGTAGCCATTGTATGTCATTTGTTCTTGTTGGTTGTAAATTGTTTCATATTTCTCCCTGTTTGCATCATTGCCTTAGTTTTTTTGTCAGTTTTTGGCCATCCCAATTGGTTCCCACTTATTCTATTCAGTGCAGGAGTAGTAAAGTCATACTGAATTGGCATCTTGTGTGAACGCTGTGGTTTGGAGACCCCGGGTGTAAAAAATGTGAAGTTGGAGAGTCAGAAGGTTGGAGAAACACATGAAAGAATTGAAGATAGCTTGGTATGAGAAGTGTCAGAGTAATTGTTCAACATGGAAAAAAAAAATGATGAAACATGTCCTCCATAAACACATGACATTCACGCGTTTCAGTAATGGTCTATACAACAGAATCAGTCACAGTTCATTTCCTGTTTTCATATTTATTCACTGTCTCTTGTGAAATTAAACAAGAGGCTTATGCAGCTGCTGGTTGGGGTGAAGATCTTATAACACAGACCACTATGGGGAGTAAATTACATTGTATTTCCTTAATTCTTAAGTGGCATCTGAAGAGGTATGCATCTCACAGAGCCTCACTGCCATGGGGAGACAATCTATTTGCTCATTAAGTAGGTAATTGTTTTCTTCTTTCTTAATTTTTTTTTTTTTACTTTTGGAATGACTTTTTATGCTTTTGTTTTTTTTAAAAAATATATATTTCTTATTCTAGAAAAGTACAGCATTACAGCATAGTGAACAAACGAACATACTTTATTTTCAAAGGGTTTTTTAATTGGGCACGCAGGACAGTCTAACATTCTGTCCTTCTGTGTGAGAAACACTGAGACTTGTGCACATTGAAGCAAGATAACAGAATAAGTAGTTTTAAGCAAAAATTAGCTGCCACTTTCTACACATTCTCCCCCCCCCCCCCCCAAAGTACTCGTTACTTTTTTTTTTTAGGCTAATCTTACCATTTCTGCCGTCCTGCTTTTTCTTGGTGTGCCAGGAAGGAGTTGCTGCTGCCTTATCAAGTGGTTGGTGCAGAAGCTGGTTTTATTTGGAAAACAGCCTTGACCTGGATTTTTAAAATCATTTTGTTAGTGGTGTTTTTTTTTTTACATCTCATATGTCTAACTATTAAAGCTTAGATTATATGGCATTGTATCCTGTATCCTCACTATGATTCAGTTTGCCTGTTTCTTAGTGCTGTCTTTACAAAAAAAAAAAAGTTAATTAAACTGAATTTAATTGCCTGTGCAGTGTGCATGCATTAGCGCATATGTATATATGCATTGATTTCCCACCTTGTCTCTTTCCCATTGCAACATGTGCCTGTGAGACCTGGACACTTAACAAAACAGCTGAGAAACACATAAATGCCTTTGAATGTAAATGTTACAGAAGAGTTCTTCAAGTATCATGGACACAAAAAAAAGAGCAAATATATCCATACTACAAGAACTTAATTTTGAAGAAGGCTGGCTAGTAAAGAGGATTAAACAAAGAAAACTTAAATATTTTGGACACATTAAACATTATGATAATTTAGAGAAGACCATCTTGGAAGGGTGCATAATGGGAAAAAGAAAGAGAAAGACCAAGGTGAAGATGGCTGCAAGACATCGTTGATGATCTGCAAATAGATGCATCAGCAGCAGGCCATCTTGCTTACAACCGAGAGGCCTACAGGAGTGCTGTTAGGGAGGCAAAGTTCCAGAAGGGACATGCAAATGAATGAATGAATGTCTCTAAATTGGCATCACTGGAGTGTCAGGATTATAAATTGTATAAACTGACTGTAACTTGTATAAAATGACTGTTATCCTCACTGTGCCAGAACAGGGCTGCATGAGACAAAGTTGAGAAATGTGTGGCAGACTTATTTGGGATATCTCTCTGTTGTTTGTATCTCCTGTATTGTGACACACTTCTGAGGTTGGTTTCAGTGTGCCTCATATTCTAATCTGGGGGTTCTTGATCCATTATCTTGCCTTCATTTTTAAACAATAATTTTGTGGCATGTGGCTTCTCAGCCATATACAAAGGTAACCCTGCCATGCCTTAGAGGCACATAGGGATATGGTGTTAGTGCCCATATTTTCCTTGACCTGTCAGCACACTAGAGGGTGATATGGTCAGCATCATTCCTGGCCACCTTTCCTTTCCCAACTCCAGAAGAAGTCAGGTACCCATTAAAGCTGGGTGACTGGGGGTGCCTCCGGCCGGATTCGAACCCCCAACCTTCACCATGAGAGACCAGTGCACTAACCACTTCACCACTCAGACGCCCGAGCCATATATCCCTTATTTAATTTATGGTGTTTTATTTCTCCACATCAGTGTCTTATATGTGATAGTAATAATAGTGATAACGATTTTTTTTTTTTTTTAAAATTTAAAAACCTTTGAATATGATTTTAGTGTCCTTATCAGTTTTCTGTGCTTTTGATTCATGCCTTTGAAATCTTTGTAAAGTAGCTGATAATGTCAGATTTCATTTTTGTGTAAGCAGTTTTCTTATATTTCAGAAAATAGGACATTAAAAGACATTTCCAAAATACTGCACAGTTTATTCAGAAAATAAATGTTGGATGCAGATGAAGAAAATGTTAAGAAATGTATTTGTACCTGAAAATAAATAACACAGAATTATTAGGCAGAATTTTCTGAAGCTAAAAAAATGTATCTTTATTTGTGCAGTCAGTGCTAGTATTGGTTTCCAGTTAAAATTCTTTAAAGCATAAAAATATAACTTTGTATGTGCAACGAGCGCTAGCACTGATTTCCAGTGCAAAAAATGTTGTCTGTAAGAGTGATCCTTGTATCACAACTGTGGACCTTGTGGGAGCTGATCTCTGCAAATTCTAAACTGTCGTCATGACATATAGCTCATTCTCTTTCAGTCTGTCAGCAGCTGACATTTATTAAGTAGGTCTTGGATATATTTACTTGGATATGTTAAAATATGGTTTATTATTTTCATGGCCTGGGGGATATGGGATTAATGTATTTAAGGACATAATTCTGTATTCAGTTATAGTACCACAGCTTAGATAAGAATGAATGTGACATGTCTTGGAGAATAGAGAACACACAGAGCAGAGGAAGAATTAGAATTGTTAAGTAAATATGATCTGATGGAACTAATTTCCAAGAAAATAAGTATCCTTACTACTTTGTCACTATTATGAGGATTTTGTAAAATTCACCAAGGAAACACATAGATCATATTATACAAATGAAGAGATCATACTGTAGCTGGAATTAGGAGAAGGTGGATCCTGATAATCTCTCACATCACTTGTTTCATGGCTTCCCTGCTTGTATGCTCTAGAGGATCTGTTCTGTGAATTTTATTCCTTTTATCACTTTCAGCAGCTGTTGTTGAATTCTTTTGAGTTTTTTATTTTTTTTTTAGCAGTCATACTGGTGTGATTCCTCATTCTTTGGTATCATAATCTTCATGGCATAGCATTGGTTGATTACAGTATTTTCTGTGACAGATATTTCATCTTTGTCATATGCAGATATTTGGTATCTGTTAAAGGCATCACATTTTCACACTGACAAGTCCATGGATACTCCACTCTCCTTAAAACTATATCTCTCTGCACACAGCAACTGAAGACTTCATTTGTGTGTTGTGTTGAGGTTTGGTTTCAAACTAGATGTTTAGCTCTTTTGCCCAACCTCTAAAGGTGGAGACTTACATTCTGAGGATAAAATGAGCCTGATAGTGAGACTCAGGAGGCCATGCTGTGATGGTTATTTCCATGCCTTTTGGAAGAGTTGGATCCTGCTAGAGGTTAAGGGCCTTTACTTCAGTTTACTTCCTCAGAGCAGTTGTCACTACATTCAGGGTCTTCTCTGTTGGTTTAAGGTTATTCTTTTTCCCTTACCATGATATTCACTTTTGTCATCACATTTCTCCTCTGTGTTCTTTACTTACTCTGTTTACACGTCTTAATGCTATCAGTTTGTGCAAAAATGATGTGGTTTGTTTAGATTGATTGATTGATTGATCTTTATTTCAGAAGGGTTAAGAATTGGGCACGCAGGCCCATCTGACATTCTGCCCTTTATCATACATCTTTCACTCTATTCCAGACATTCTACAAATATGCTGTTCTTGTAACAAACATAATTAACATTGAAGCTGAGAGACATAAAATAAAATATAACATTTACGTTTCGCTCTTATCCATTCACTCAGTACAGAAGTAACTACATACATTATAAATGACTACTACTAAACAAAATTTTTGGGACTATTCAGAAAACAATTAATTGTATTCGGTGTCTGTAAGAGCAATTTAAGATAACTTTTAAGTTTTATAATTCATGGAGGCATGTAGTCGACATCAAATAGATATTGGGAAAGCTTGTAGATGTAGGAAGGAGTATAATTTATATTTTTTATATAGGATGGGGTTATAGGGATGTGCACATGACAAGACAAGTGGATTCCTCCACTGTACCTTAGTTCATAAAGTCCCTGTCTGCTTTAGGTTGGGTTCCATATCACTTTATGTTTAAATAAAGTAGAGTATTACTTTGCTGTTTATGTGTTAGAGTGGGGTACTATTCGCTCTTTATAAGTAATTAGAGTGGGGTATTACTTGCTGTTGGAGTGTAAACAAGCGTGATTTATTTAGAACAGTCTGTCATCATCATCATCCTGTACCATTCCCTCTTGGGAGGTTGACTGCAATGGCACAACCCCCTCTCTCTCTTATTCCCTCAGTCTGATTGCAACTGAGTCAAGCTGAACCCAGTCCATCTCCGTGTATTCACCCATCTGTGTCATTGCTGTTGAACTTTTGCTCTTTTTGGTTTTTTTTTTCAAAGAAATTTTCCTTCATCTGTTTTCATTATTGTATTATGTCTAATGAAAAACCTAAGAAACAAGTTAAAATATTCTGATTATATCAAGATGCATAATACGCATCCCATCTCTACTTTTGCAGTTTATATTTGGTGCTTCCAAGCATAGCTGGCAGTAATGAACATCTACAGTAGAGTGGGTGAATGGGATTGTTTAGTTTTAACAGAAATTAGAAGGCACAGAAACAAATAAATTAAAATGAAATGAGTGTTCTCATCATCACCATCATCAGTCATCATCATCAGGTGCTGTCCCACTCAGCTTTGGGTCCTTGATATTTTCCGTCAGCTCTGTTGGTGACTTTTTATTGTGCCATTAAGTCAGACTGCCCACGTTTCTTTTTTCCTCGTGTCCTTCCCATTTATCCGTCCTGTTGTTATGATGTCTTCAAGCCCTTAACCCTCTCATTTTATTTTCCAGTGAATGATGACTGTCATTTTCTGATGGATTTAATTAGGTTCCTTTCTTCATTTGTTTTTGTTAAACATTATTTTGTGGTAAAGAGCTGGATAAAACACAGTGCTTGTCCTAATATACATTTTTTTTTTTAAACCCATTTCTGTCAGGTAACTCCCATATGGCAATAGTTCAGAAGCTGCACAACACAGATGACCAGGATCCGTACTTTGAGACCCTGGGTGTTATCACGCTGGAGGATGTGATTGAGGAAATTCTTCAGAGTGAGATTGTTGATGAGACTGATCTGAAAAGTAAGTGTGTTTTAATAGTTTCCTATTTCCCTAAAAGTAAGTTTAATAATTTACTTAAAAGTAAGTGTGTTTTAATAGTTTCTTATTTCCCTTTCTCTGCAAGTGTTTTCTATAAAGGTAAGATAATCCCTGTAAGCCATGGAGGCAGCTAGGGGATGAGATGTTAGTGCCAACATTTTTCATGACCTGAGGGTGATGTAGTCAGCATCACACCAGGCTACCTTTCCTTTCTGAGCTCCAGAAGAAGGTAAGTACCCATTTCTACAGCTGGGTAACTGGGGCATCTCTGGCCAGGTTTGAAACTTGGCATGAAAGGTCAGTGCACTAACCACTTCACCACTCAGATGCCCAAGTGTTTGTTTGTACACATATACTGTCAATTTTTTTATGTGTATGATCATATCAATCACAACTCTCTTTCTTCCACTCTCTTCATGACCTTCAGCTGATCATATTGTACTGTAATTCCTAGGTCTGCATACTTCACTTCTACAGTTCTACCTGTACATTCTTGCCACAGAAGTCCATGAGCCATCACTTAAAAGATTTCTTTTAAAGGTTTCTCTTTGTTCAGTGATGTATTTTGGGTGGTTGGTTTTACGATGGTCATGTTGTAATGTGAACTTGGGTTCTTTGAAGTCAAGGTCACTGTGGAAGTAATAGCTTGCTGTTGACTGCTGTGAAACTGGTACTAGCGTAACAGAGGTTGGCACAAATGTGTGCTTTAGTTTCACAGAAGAATAAAAAGCAGCAGAAAAGGAGAGAGTCAGCAATAGAGGATATCAACAAGAACATGCGATAATGAAATATAAGAAAATCCCAGTATTGTGACCTGCCTTTGTCGATTGTTGAGTACACAAGAAAGACAACGAAGGATGAATATACAGAAAAAAAAAACACTTGTCTGGCAGATATGCCTGCTTCATTTGTAAAACTAAGCCAAACATCTCTGATTACATCTGTGACTTCACAGACTTTAAGGACTTTTAAAACAGTGCTGATTGTGTTAGGTAAGTAGTGGTCTAGAGTAGTGTTTCCCAGGCTTGTTCGGGCTGCTGCCCCCTTTTCTCCAAGGCTACATCCTCAACGCTCCCCTCCCTTCCCTGTCCTCCTCCATTATTTACTATTCGTACAATGACCTATTAAACTAGGATATGCATTGCACAGCTGAAAACTTCAGTAAACAAACCAGTCTGTTTAACAATATGAATGAGGACAACTCCACCAATCGCGTTATTAAATTAAAATCTCAAAGGACATTTATCGCTCTTCAAAAAAAAAAAAATAAACAACTAAAGAAGCTGTGGAGAGAAACAGACAGACCTACAAAAATAAGGGCATACATCTTTCCCATTGCAACATATGCCTGTGAGACCTGGACACTTAACAAAACAGCTGAGAAACACGTAAATGCCTTTGAATGTAAATGCTACATAAGAGTCCTTCAAATGTCATGGGCACAAAAAAGAACAAATATATCCATACTACAAGAACTTAATTTTGAAGACAGTTGGCTAATGAAGAACATTAAGCAGAGAAAACTTAAGTATTTTGGACATATTAAACATCATTAGAATTTAGAGAAGACAGTCTTGATAGAGTACACAATGGGAAAAAAGAGGAAGACCCCAAGGCGAAGATAGCTGCAAGACATCGTTGATGATCTGCAAATGGACACATCAGCAACAGGGCATCTTGCTTACAACCGAGAAGCCTACAGGAGAGGTGCTAGGGAGACGTTCCACAAGGGCCATGCAAATGATTGACTGACTGACTGTATTATTTTCTCAGCTCTGAATGTAATGGATGAGTTTCATGTAGGGACACAAATTTCTCAATATCAGGTAGAAAAGTGGTAAGAAGGAAGGTGTTACTGTCCTCGTCATGCTACTTCATTTTCCATCAACACCGTGAGAATGTAGGATGGGGTCTTGGCCAGATTTGCTTCACCAGCTGTAATAACTGCCATCACGCTAGTAATGATGGTAAATATATACTTGTGAGCGGACAACTAACATAGATAATGGGCTGGACTCCAGGACGAGAAAGAGCAAGCCAGATTCACACATACACAAAAGCGAAGCTTTGAGAGAGAGAGAAAGAGAGTGAGAGAGAGCTGTAAAGTGCTGGATAGACGGAGATGGGGAAATAGAAAATGAGTGGTCCAGTTTGGAGTTGGACGGTGAGTTTTTGAGCTTTGCAAGAGTCTGGGGCTGTGACGGAGATAAATCAAGGTTGAAGCCAGCATACGTTTCAGAAGAAATGAACTTGAAGATAAATAAAATTATATATAGTTTACGTAGAGAATTTATACACGAAGAGAGACGCTTACGAGGCCGTCTTCATTATAAGTTGTAATGGCGGTCATACTTCTCCATAGATCCTTGGTATTTTCCATCAGTTTGTGTCATCTTGTTAGGCTGTCCTTGGTGTTTCTTTTCCCTCTTGGCCTTCCCCTGCTTTTCTTCCAATGTACCTGTTGTTATGATGTGTTTAAGCCATTTTTTCGTTATATGCCCCAGAGAGTGATGACTGTCGTTTTCTTGTGTGTTTCCTTCGGTTTCATTAATTCGGCTTCAGAAATGGAGGAAAGTTATAGTACAGAATAACAAGACATCAAGAGATACATGACACTGTAGGTTTTCGCATGATTGTAAATATATTGAATATATGTGGAGAGATTTGATCGATTTATAGTACAATTGGCGTGACAGAGGCTGTTGATACATGGCATTGGATGCTTCTTGGCAACAATCTTCCGGAGTGTTGCATTCTTGGATGACGGTTTCCATGATGGAGGCGCTGCCGGCATGCGGCGAGAGTGATTGATTATACTAAAACCTGGCCAGGTTTGACAATGACGTAAACTTTGTATTGTTATGGCATGCTTTTGTCTAAGCTGTCCAAACTGGTTCAACCCACGCTGCGGCCGATCGATCTCCCCCTCGTACTGGGCGAATGGCCAACAGGGTCCATGATGGCAGGGTTTTGCTGGCAGAGAGAAGGGGAGCGGGGTATGATTTTTGCTTTGTCAAAAACAGTTGTCAAATATTAGCCACGTGTAACGGAGTCGTTTAGAATTGAGAACTTTGGGACACGTTTATCAATGTTGGAAGAAGTGGTTTTGATTGGTTTCGGGATTGATGTGATTTTTTTTGTGTGGGGGGGGGGGGAAGAGAACGGCGGAGGGGTCGTCATTTGAAGCAAGGATTCAGCATATTGTTATAGTGAACCTTGTTAAACTGTATAGAAGCAGAGATGTGAAAGATATGATTTTTGTCCATCCGGAGTATTTCAAGCATTTCTGCCACATTATTATTATTTTAGTCAGTATTCCTATAGTTTGACTTCCGTCATACGGTCCTCCAGTTCTAAAGATAGCCTTGGTTTTATGTCCCTTCTGACAGTACGGTCTTAACATATGGCGCCTTTTTCCCTGTCCTTTTATATTTGGATCTTTCTCTCTCTCTCTCTCTCTCTCTCTCTCACTCTCTCTCTCTCTCTCTCACTCTCCCTTGTGTACTAAATTGAATGCTTGAAAGTTCATTGACGTTATACGTTGTATGACATAAAGAGTGTCAGGCGGGCCTTTACCATTTGATAATAAAGTTCGTTTTCTCTCTCTCTCTATCTATCTATCTATCTTTCTCTCCCCCCCCTCGCCCGACCCCGCAAGGGTCCGAATACTCTTTCTGCGATCGTTGATTACGAGGCATCTCAAAAGTTATCGTTTAAATGAACTGTTGCCATTCTTCTGGCCTCCTATAGAAACATTCTTCTATCATAACCTTTTATGAAGCTTTTTCATTGTGAGAGTTTTCTAAATTAGTTTTGTTATTTCATTTACAGTTAACGTGGCCGTACTGGCGTGGTTATTGTTATTGACCCCATGCGGATACCTGCCAGTTGCAGAATTTTGTTTGTTTGCAGTTTAGGGAGGGGGATACATTTTTTGATTATGCAGACTGAAATCCCTCTCATATGAAGCTCAGAGGAGGCAACGTTGCAGATTACAGGCATTAATTATTGATATTACAAAAACTCTCAAGCGGTCTCAAACTGGATTGACGTGTTTGCGTTATAATCCACACCGCACGAAGCTTTATTGTTTCTCATCAAATAATTATCGATTTAAGAGACTGGCAGTGTCTTAATTTTTGACCAGTTTAATTTGATGGCTTATTCCTGGCAGTTTGATTTCTTCTTGCGCACGAGCAATTTGGAAAGCTCCTGAAGCAAAAGCAAAAAAAAAAAAAACAAGTAATATGAACATTTTTTTAAAAGGACGTGTTAGAAATAACGATTAAAAAAATAACAGGGAGCATTGTTTTATTCGAGTTCTCATCGTCATCAACGTGTGCTAAGCTGGTATTCTTGAAGGATCCACCGCTGTCGAGTTTTGTTAACTTCTGTCGCTGAGCTGGGGGATTTCAATATCGTTTAGAGATACTGGCAGTGTCAGGCAGTTGACTGTCTTCTCTCGCGGCCTTCCTCTGCCTGTCTTTCTGTTCTTACCTGTGCAGAGATATTGAATGTCTTATTTCTTGTAATTTTAATGTACCCACACTTCTTGTGATGTTTTAGAACCACTGAGTCGCCCGAAAGAACGCCATTATATATTTATTTATTTGTTGTTGATACCAACAAAACATGCACGATGAATTGCAGCAGAAAAAGGGATCATTTTCTTTCAAGCGAGGAGTCTGCCTAGTTTGATTTTATCTTCTCCAGAGAAATACCCTATGATGTGAGAGGCCACTTAACTGGTCCTTGATGTTTTATTTAATGAGCATTTCTTTTGTCTACTATATAACCAGTTTGCAGCAATTATCTACTGAGGGAAAATAGCGTTGGGAGTTGCTGAATATCTTTCATTTTCTTAAAGTAAATATCACGATCCTTGAAGAATGAGGTTGGCAGTACTGTATATTTTCTTTTCTCCTCCATTACATACCCTAGAGTCAGGTTATTTCAGCAAGGGGGAACGTGGCTCAACTTGAGTATTAACCTTAACCAGCGTAGTGTTTAGTTTAAATTTTTGGAGAGTCAGGGATTGTAGAGATTTTGTCTCACTGGCGAGCTGTGTTCACCTGGTTGCTTGGGAGATGCTTGTCTTACAAACTTAGTCTGTTCCAAAATGGGATATATTGCCCATCTTATGTTCTTCTTATCTGTCTGCTTATGCCTCTAGCGTCTCAGGGAGTTTCAGACGTCGGTGCAGAGCAAGGTGCGAGGCCCGGGCAGCTATGTTATGTTTCCTCAGTGTGTCTTTCGACCAGAGTATCCACTATCTCCTTAATCGTCCAAAACTTGGCGAGGAAAAGTTCCTTTTTTTTTTATCTACCACATGTAATAATACAGTGAAGCGGGTGTTACGTAGATCTTTCCTTTTCTCTTGTTTTTGTTTTGTTTGAGCACCCATGCGTTAAGTATGTAGGACACCCGTATTTGTTTGAATTATGGTTAGGGCAGTATTCTCGCATGACTGAATTCGAAAGCGCATAGATTTTTTTTTAGTTCAGAGCAGCATGTATGGGAGTTAATCCGGCGACACGGATACACTGGTCTACATGTGTATTTAACCGGTCCAAACTAAAACCTAGAAACACAAGAGATTGTCGTTTCTTAACCTCCCTCTTAATAAGTTTTGTCAGCGCCGCGAGTTGCCAACTCCGATCATGGTGGTGTCTGCCAGCTAACGAGTCTTTAAAACCCGAAAAGAAGAAAAAAACAGTCGTTGAAGTAGAAAATATAGACGAGTACATCCCGAGTTTTATCCTGTGAAATAAAGAGTTTGGTGACGATTGCTCCCAACTACTTTCCGAAACCTCGCAAAAACAAGTTGTTATCTGATAGTGTTGGTAACTCTGTCGTGGTCGTGGTTAGAGGTTGCGGTGTATCAGTTTGACGTGTCACATGTGTAATTCTTTTAGGTTACATTACAAGAGAAAAGACTTAGGACGAAGGAGAATGCTGAGCTAAGCTTGTATATAGCGCCGGAGACGAAGTACAGAAAGAGCTGTTTCTATTTAATCATTCATTCATTACGTGCCGTGCTGGACGGCTTTGGCACAGCGCTTTCTCTATCTTGTGCGGCCCTTGCTGTTTCCGATCAGTTCAGAAGCTTCTTTCCGAGGTTCCACATGCTCGGTCCATAGAGATATATTTCAGCTGGTCTCATTTCTCCGTGGAGTTTTCCATTCATTACCATCTTCTTCTTCTTCTTCTTTCGCCCGGTACTGCGGGCTGGTGTTCCTTGTAACCAAAGCGGTGAAGGGCTGTTGATGTACAGCATTGTGTCGGACTGGAACGTATAAACTAGTTGTCACAAGCGTGTTCTTTAAGTAATAAAGCTGTTGCTATTTTTTTTCTCCCTAGTTTATACATTTTGTTATCACAGCTTTACTGCAGTGGCTTTGTGTATAGTTTTATACTTAGTTTTGTATACTTTATACACTAATTATTCCTGTGTCGGACTGGGATTGGGTTAAGGAGGTTATTTTTCAGTCCCTGAATGAAGCTAAAAAGCAGGGGGTATACAGTGCTCTTTTTTTTTTTAAAGACTTTAACACTTTCGGGACTGTGGCGATCCCTGCCCCATTATTCAGGCTTGGTCTATTACTGGGAGTACTAACAGAAAGTTGCGCTCGGTTTACTAATCGGGTGATACCGGATTCAGTCCCAGCAGTGGGGGGGGGGGGGGGTTTCCTGGTTCATTCATTCATTTGCATGTCCCTTGCGGAACTTTGCTTCACAAACAGCACTCCTGTAGGCCTCTCGGTTGTGAGCAAGATGGCCTGCTGCTGCTGCATCCATTTGCAGATCGTCAACGATGTGTTGCAGTCATCTTCGTTTTGGTCTTTTTCTTTTTCCCATTATGTACCCTTCCAAGACGGTCTTCTCTAAATTATCATGACGTTTAATGTGTCCAAAATATTTCAGTTTTCTCTCTTTAATCCTCTTTACTAGCCAGCCTTCTTCAATATTAAGCTCCTGTAGTATAGATATATTTGTTCTTTTTTGTGTCCACGATATTTGGAGAACTCTTCTGTAGCATTTACATTCAAAGGCAGTTATGTGTTTCTCAGCTGTTTTGTTAAGTGTCCAGGTCTCACAGGCATATATTGCGATGGGAAAGATGCATGCCCTTAAAAATCTTATTTTTGTGGTTCTGTCTGCTCCTCTCCACAGATTCTTTATTTGTTTTACTTTCTGAAGATTTTTTCTGGTACACGCCTAAAAAAGGGCCCGGGGTTCACCCAGCCTCTAAAAATGGGTACCAGATAAATCTGGGAAGGTAAAGCAGCCAGGCCTGATACTGACCACATCACACTTTTATGTGCCGAAGAAAATACGGGCCTAACACTGTATTCAGGTGGTGGATGGAATGGGAGAGCAGCTGACAGATAATGTTGGTTATGGTCACCATTCTATGATGGTATGCAGATGATCTCAGTGTAGGGACAATGGCTACGATCAAAGACTAGTACAGTCACTGCTCGGAAGGAAAGCAATGGTAAACTATCTTCTGGAAATATACCAAGAAACCCAAGCAGCAATCATGGAAAGTCAAATAGGACGCAGCAGCAACAGCAAGCCATCTTGCTTACAACCGAGAGGCCTACAGGAGTGCTGTTTGGGAGGCAAAGTTCCGCAAGGGACATGCAAATGAATGAATGAACACTGTATTCCCCAATATGCCTCAGTGGCGTGGAAAAGGGAATTTTACCTTTACCAACAGAAAGTTGGGACAGGGTCTTGGTCAGCTTTGGTTTACTAGCCCTGACGCTGGCATATCAGCTATGGGTTGGTGATTGCTTAATCGAACAGTATCTCTTCTTTCCCCATTTTTCTTGTGTGTGTGTGTGTTTATATATATATATATATATATATATATATATATATATATATATAAACTTGCTTTCGTTGTGAAATTTTTCAGAGAGCCTCGCTGAGAATAAACCATTTTCTAACTGCATAAACTAGGGCAGCTATTTCAGCATCATCTAGATTCTAGAGTGATTCAAGTTTCCGCCAGCTCCCCTTTCTCATTGTCCCTACATATCGCTGGTCTTACAATGTTTCTTTCTTGCCCTGCGGGAATCCCCCCCCCCCCCCCTTTTTCATTATTCTTAATCATTATGTTGTCCCCGGGCTTATTAAGGCAACGACAGAACTGTTCACTCTGTACTGTTTTTTATGTCTTTTTTTTTGTTTTGTTTCTATTTTCGGATAGTCCTTCCAGAATAGGTGAGGAAGAATGAGAATTCATTTCCGTGTCTGTGTGTGAGAGAGAGAGAGAGAGAGAGAGAGAGAGAGGCTGTGTGTGAGCGTGCACGTGTCTTAGCCTTTCTGCCTCAAAGCTTCTTTCCATCTGTTCCGATTCCGTTAGTGAAGCTTTTAGTCGTACTTTTTTCTGATATTTCAGCTGCGGATTATATCTGAAATTTCACCTGGGGTTTTATATGATATTTCAGCTGCGGGTTATATCTGATATCTCAGCTGCGGGTTATATCTGATATCTCAGCTGCGGGTTATATCTGATATCTCAGCAGCGGGTTATATCTGATATTTCGGCTGCGAGTTGTATATGATATTTCATCTGTGGGTTATATCTGATATTTCAACTGCGGGTTGTATCAGATATTTCAGCTGCGGGTTATATCTGGCTCTTTCGTAAGTAAAGTAGAGGAATAATCTTTGTCTTAGCGGATCAAAGCTACCATTTAAAGAAAAATATTATTTCTTGCGGAGAGAGAGAGGTTACTGGATGGCTGTCGGTGTGCTAGGAAGAAAGTCACCAGCGGATCTCATAATCAAGTCTGAAGACAGGGAATTGTGGAGAGAAATGATCGCCTACGCCACGTGGCATGGTACTTGAATTTCGTGTGAAAGTGCTTCTCAGTGTTCATATTTATTGTGAGAGTACTTCTCAGTGTTCGTATTTCTTGTGAGAGTATTGAACCAACGTTGAGTTTCTGCGTATTCACCTAATGCTTCCACTTTATTCTATAAGTAGAATCGCTGCACAACATTTGAGTTTTTTAAATTAATGTCAGGCGTGAGATTGTTCTCTTCTCTTCCCCCCCCCCTCCAAAACCACCACAACACCACCAAAGCGGATCTGAGTCAGTGGGCGCAAGAGAGCTAAGAATATTCACAAGGTCTGGTGGCATGGAGGTCAGACTTAACCTGTTCCTACCTGTTCTACCAACCGTCTCTAGTGAGATTTATATTTCTAGTTTACCAGGTCTTGTGTGTTTCGTCTTGAGGGACCACTAGATAGGTCAGGTTGGGGCCTGTTCTACAACTTGTTACGGAACGTGCTCTGTACCTGGTGTCAGCGTTCCGTAGAGTTTTTTTTTTGTTTGTTTGTTTCACCCGGGGAAGATGACGTTCAGCTGTGCCGCGTATCCAAGGCCCTCCTATCTAACGTCCCTGAAGTGTGTCACAACAGCCTTGACAAACGAGATGGGTATCGATTTGATTCTTGTCGTGACATGGTCAACGTAGAAGCGTGGTAATGCATCAGACCGCGGGCATTTGCCCACCTCCCAATATACAGCCCGGGGAATTTTTTTTGGGGGGGGGGTGGGGGTGGGGGCCACGGCCATCGTAAACATTGGACAGAAGAGCGTATCATTTTCAGTCTTATAGCACAGGCACCGAGGCAGAGCTCGTGCCACGTCGACGTTTCCAATCGTAAGTGATTTTTTTCTTCTCATTCCTTTTGTACGTCAGATATTGGCTGCAAGTCGTTCACCCATCTTTTCTGCAGTTAAATATCACGTTGTCGCGTACAGATCTTCATCATTAAAAAAAAAAAAAACTCTCATGTGATACTGTTATGATGTGATCCGGCAAACTAGCTGCACGGGCAAGCATTAGCTATATTGGTGAGCCAGAAAAGGCAGCCCTGAGGAAATGGATCACAGAGGTGGCAGACATCTTAACGAACGCGAAAACGTGCGGCCTAATGCCGCGAACTGTATCGGAAATCGATAAAACAATCACGGAGGTAGCACCACAGCATGGAGCAATAGAAGAAGAAATACAGGGAAAGTGAGGTAGCGCCTCAGTATCTATAGGAGAAAGAAGTGGAAAGCATGCTAGCGTCATAACATAATGCAGTACAAAGAAATGGGAAGGGAATTAGCGTATAATGCAGCAGAAAGAAATGGGGAGCTCACAACATACAACAGTAGAAAGAAATGGGAAACGAAGTAGCTTATAATGCAGGACATTTGGAAGCTAAGTAGCGCCGTAACCTAAAGCAGCAGAAAGAAATGGGAAGTGTTGCACACGAAATGTTTTGAGGAGATTTGGCACTGAGTAGTTGCTTTCAGCTGTGAATACGAGGAGCCTGATTAGTTCCAGGTACAGTGATGAACAGAACAGGGAAATTAAATGCAGCGCAAAGATAATTAACAGTTTTTAACGTAGAGATGAAGATTGAGAAAAAGAGTAATGGCGAGAATGAATAAAAAAACTGAAGAAAGAATCAGGAAAAGTATAAAGAGAATATGGTTCCTTGATCGCGTGGAGTGAAGCTCCTCCCTGTCAAGGAAGAAATGCGGAAAAGAAATAAAGGTTGCTGTGCGGTGCCGATGGGAAAGGTGGTGGAAAGGATAAAGTGAAGTTTAATCGGTATGTCCAGTAGTATCGCTACGAGAGCTATACATACCACGGCACCTCTGCTCTAGAGGCCGGCCACGTCCGAAATACACCTATACTGGTGAAATATGCCTAAACCGGCACACACCAGGGGTGGAACTTGATGGCTAGACATGTCATGCCACCTCCGCTCTAGAGGTCGGTCACGCCTGATATACACCCATACTGGTGAATTTTGCCTAAACCGGCTCACACCAGGGGTGAAACTTGAAGGCTACGCATGTCACAGTACCTCTGCTCTAGAGGTCGGTCACGTCCCAGACACGCCCATACTGGGATAATATGCCTAAACAGGCTCAACCCAGGGGTGGAAGTCACTAGTGGCGAGGATTCGTCCTCCTTGACAAAAGCTCCATCCTGGTCACAACTAGGAAGGATAGCGGCCACGACCGCAAAATGCTGAAGTCGGAGACACTGGACCAGGACAGTCTAGATAGGCAACCACCTCTCACCCGGCGGGGATGTTTGCGTATCCTAATCACGCTGAGGTTTTCCGGTGAGAAAGTCCAACTCTGGACTGGATGGGCAACCACCTCTCACCCGGCGGTGATACACGGGTATCTCAAAATACGTCGAGGTTTTCCGGTGAGAAGGTCCAACTCTGGCCTGGGTGGGCTACCGCCCCTCACCCAGCGGGGATGCACTGATATCCTAAACACGTCGAGGTCTTCCGGTGAGAAAGTCCAACTCTTGACTAAACTGGTGCAACGAAAACCACGGTGTCACGCAATCCGCTTCAGAGACCCACCAAGAATACAGGCTAAAGCCCTGCGATACTCTGAACCCCTTGTGGTCCTCTCGTGGATCTCGTGTGGTCCTTTCGGGGACCACACAGGAGACCACGGGACCTAACGAGGACCACAGGCGTAAATTCAGTAGGATCACAGTGCGGTTTTGGTGGTAGAAGCGAACGAAGAAGAAGAAGAATGGTTCCTTGATAAACTGGATAACGTAAATTCAGCAAGTTTCGGTAGGAAGCATACACTGGGATCGTAGAAAGAAATATGGTATTCTACTCATCGTGATATCTTTATGTGGCGGTAATAATTCAGTGTTTGAGGTAGCCTTCTTGTGTATTTTTGTAAAGATGTTTGCTTGACAGACGCTTGCTAACACAGGTTAACAGTTACATGTCCACAGTTTTGACGTGCGTCTGTTGATGCATGTTATATTTTCTTTTTCGGACTTTACAAAACATTTGTTAACATAGGTTGGGTTGCCTTTGGTCGTTTGACAAACATTTGTTAACGGATATTGCCTCTAGTTTACTCGCTTACACTTGCTATCACAAGTTAACATTTACTCATTCACAATTTGGCAAACATTTGTTAACGCGTTATATTTTAGTATTTCAGACTTTGGTAACCATTTGTTAACGAATTTTATATTTACTCTCTCATACTTTACAGAATAGTTTCGCTAATTTCACTTTTCTTCGGTGCCAAACACTTCTTCTTACATCTTACATTCTTCCCATGCCGTTAAACGTCACATAGGGCTCGCATAGTTATTTGCCAAGTTTTCCTGTTTTCACCGAGATTTTGAACTTCATCGAGGGATGTTATGCCCACTAAATTGGCTTCTCTGAGCAATGTCTTTTTTAGAGTTTCACGTGGTCGACCTCGCTTTTCTTCGGCCCGTTGTGCTCTACTTGATATGTTGTTTGGCATTCTCTGATTGTTTCTTCTCATCACTTGCCCTACATATGTCCGTCTTAAACACTACTTACGACAGAGGGGGAAAAAAGGAGGAGTGGAGGGAGACGAATTTTTCGATACAGCGCAAGACCAGTAAATGCATCTATGAAAATGCACACACTTGTCCTCGTTTAGCTGTTATTTTTGGGCAGTGCGAACAAAACTAATACACGAGTTTTTCGTATTATATGATCCCGCTCGGCAGTAGCCAGAGGGCAACATGCCAGATGAAACCGAAAGTGATGAAGTGTTGTACCAGAGGTTCTCAAACAATGGAAAGCTTTAGGGTTTTGTGTGTGGGGTGTTGCGTCAAACCCGTCTATTTAGTTGTCTCGCGTGGGTAAACTCTTCTTATCCGGTATCAGGTGTTTGCTGTACCAGACGGGGATTATTAGTCCACTTCTGTTTACGCAGTGTCCGTCCGTCTGTCTCAGTATGTCCTATTATTATCTGAGTAAATCCTTCTAGACCGTATTTAGTGTCCCTGTACCTAGTATTTCTGAGTATCTGCTTAATTTTATCGTAATACTGCTAATACCGTGGGAGTGTTCCTCTCCTACCGGTTCTCAAAATTTTCATCGTTTCTTACCTACTTTTTACGTATCAATAATAATAATAATAGCTCGAATACAATGATAAGTTTAATAATAGTAATAATAATTATTATTAATGTTATTACTATTATTAAACTTATCATTGTATTCGAGCTATTATTATTATTATTAATAATATTAATAATATTAATAATATTATACTATCCTAATATACAAGGGTATGATAATACTACAGTCATAACTTACAAGGCACTGTGTTACAGGGGGAGGGGATAGGGAGTACAGATTGACAGACTTATTTTTTAAATGTTAATTTTTCTGCAGTATGGATCAGTATTCTAACAGTCTCTGCAGTATGGATCAGTATTCTAACAGTCTCTGCAGTATGGATCAGTATTCTAACAGTCTCTGCAGTATGGATCAGTATTCTAACAGTCTCTGCAGTATGGATCAGTATTCTAACAGTCTCTGCAGTATGGATCAGTATTCTAACAGTCTCAGAGTCAGTCAGTCTGCGACTCTGTTCCCCCCCCCCCCCCCCAGTTCCTTACCTCTCTATCAATATTTCTTTGGTCGGCAGTCTGCTATGCAGGCACTGCACAGTACACTCTGTGGTGCATTGGAGAGCAACATTAAATTCTCTCCACCTCTCACGGTCTGATGCCAGCTTTGTATTGTGCCCCAGTTGTGCTGCATGCTAGTC
The DNA here is from genome assembly GCA_009760885.1 of Achatina immaculata. NCBI lineage: Eukaryota > Metazoa > Mollusca > Gastropoda > Stylommatophora > Achatinidae > Lissachatina > Lissachatina immaculata. Next base: position 31,709,979 of record CM019691.1, on the reverse strand, counting down.
ATGGTTCTACAGTTCTCTGCCAGGTAGCCTTGGGTTGTCCTCTCCTTTTTTTTCCCTCGGTTACCCATAGCATGGCTGTTTTAGCGATTGCTGCGATCTCTTCGGAGCACACGGCCAGTCCATTTCCAGCTTTTTTTTCTGTTATAACATGCATATCTTCTAGTTCACATTGGGCAAGTAGGTCTCTGTTATTTATTGTCTGTGGCCAGTAAATATTTAAAATATTTCTGAGGCAGGTTGTGCGGAATGAAAATAATTTGCCCATTTAATTTTCATTTGTTCTTCAGTATTCTGCTCCACAGAGGAGCGACCGTATACACTTTGGTACAGCTTTATTTTGGTTCTGTTACTGTACTGGGAGGACTTCCAGCTGTTTCTATGATTGATGAAAGCTATTCTCGCTTAGAAGAGTGGTTAAATAAGAAATATAATGACATAGAGACACACCATCATGGAAGCGGAAGAGATATGTACAAATAAAATAAAGGAGTTAACAGACAAAAGGGCATACCACAAGACTGGTTGCCTGAAGTCAGAGAAGGAGCATACAGTAATGGACAGAGATGAAATAATGGCACGATGGTGCCGATATATTAGAGGACACTATGAAGACAATAGAAGTGAAATAGATATACGAAGTAATAATGAAGGGCCTCCCATATTAAAAGCAGAAGTGGAAGAAGCCATCAGACACATGAAGAACAATAAAGCACCAGGACCAGATAAAATCTCCAAGGAAGAACTGGAAGCATTAGGAGAGCTTGGCATAGAAATAATTACCAGACTGCTGAATGACATCTATAGCTGTAACTATATCACATCAGACCTGTTGCATTCAGTTTTTATTGCCCTAACAAAGAAACAAGGTGCATTTGAATGTGAAGACCATCGAACCATGTCTTATGAGCCATATTACCAAAATCCTGCTTCGTATTGTCGTGAGAAGAGTCAGGGGCAAAATAAAACCAGAACTCGCTGAAGAACAGTGTGGCTTTGTCGAAGGAAAGGCACAAGTAATGCAATATATATATATATATATATATATATATATATATATATTGAGAGCATTGATGGAAATATCAATAGAAGTAAAGACGGACCTATACTTATGCTTCATAGACTACTGTAAAGCATTCGATAAAATGAGACACACAGAAATTCTAAGAATGCTTGAAGACATCAACATAGATGGGAAAGATGTGAAACTTATCAAAAGCATATACTGGCAGCAGTCAGTGACACTGAAGGTTGAGAACCAAATAGGAGCATTCCAAGACATAAAACTGGGAGTGAGACAAGGATGTGTTCTATCTCCTGACCTCTTCTCCTTGTACAGCGAAAACATAATGAGGAATATAAAGAGCTTGCCAGGAATATCAATTGGCGGGTACAGCCTTAACAACTTAAGATATGCAGACGACACAATTCTGATTGCTAAAAGTGAAGGGGAGCTACAGGCTCTTCTGGACATCGTGGTTTGTGAAAGTAAAAGTAAAGGTCTCAGCCTGAATAAAAATAAGACTGAAGTGATGGTCATCTCAAAGAAGAATACCACCAAAATGTAGCATTATCATCGATGGCAGAAATCGGAAACAATTTGATAGATTCAAGTACTTAGGAGCGATTATAACAGCTGATGGGAAATGTCACAATGAAATAAAAAGCAGACGTGCTCAAGCCAAGCCAGCATTCCAGAAAATGAGAAATATCTTGTGCAACAGATCCATATCAATGGAAACAAGATTCTGAGTACTTAAATGTTACATAGAGCCAATTTTGTTTTATGAATGTGAGGCATGATCCATGAATAAGAGAGTACATCGAGAAATGGAGGTCATGGAAATGTGGTTCATAAGAAGGATGTTGAAAGTATCATGGACAGCTAAGAAGACGAACGAAGAAGTCTTAAGAGAGGTTGGAGTTAAAGGGCAAACACACACACACGCACACAGCAAAGATCTGAGGCAGACAAGCGAGATTTGTAGGACATTTTCTGAGAAGATGAAAATTGGAACACATTGTGGCAGCTGGAAAAATTGAGGTAAGAAGAGACAGAGGAAGTCAGAGAGAAAAGTTACTGGATGGCCTGTCAGTGTGGCTAGGAAGAAAGTCACCGGCGAATCTCATAAGTCTAAAGACGGGGAATTGTGGAGAGAAATGATCGCCTACGCCACACGACACAGCACTTGAGTGATTGATTCTCGCTTTATTTATTCAGCTCTTTATCTATCACCCCTGTAACCCTAAAATTCTGCACTGGTTGAGAAACTATGCTCCCCTGGGTTTTGGGGGGAGGAGGAGGAGGAGTGAATTCCCCATTGTTTGGAATTTCTCTCTTTCCCCCCCCCCCCCCCCCCCCAGTATTAGAGTGAACCGACTTGTGTGCAGACTCGTGTAATTAACAAGTATCCGAGTGAAATGGGCAGCATAAACTGATATTTGGATTTACCCCCGGCACCCCTCCACCAGGTACGCCAACGTAGGTCGTGACGACATCACACCTGATTCTGCCGTTACGCAATGCAAAGCCACGCCAGAAACAGCTGATGCACGCGTCAGTGACCTCCCACAGAGCATCTGGTTTGGTGTAGAGTTTTATATCTTGGCAAAATGACTTTTTTTCCACCTTCGTTTACCAATGTACTAGACCCGTTTTCTTCTAGGTAATAAACTGGACTTTCTTTCTTTCTTTCCTTCCTTTCTTTCTTAACAAGGGCGACAAGCCCGTTCCGTCTTTTCTCTACCCTGCCCTCTGGACTCCGACTGTGAATATACTTAGAAGGTCACATCTTACTCGCAACTTGTGCATACCTTTTCCCAGCGCAGGTAAATACAAACCAGGATCTCTGGTCTCTTGATCTTTGTTTTATAACAAGCATTTAACGATTCATTCGCCATAAAAGCGCGTATTCGCCGTGCTTCAGTCGACAGTGATCGTCTTGCCAGCTTTCTCCGATAATCGATTTCTTTCCAAAAAATAATTTTTTTTTTCTCCCATGTTGAGTGCCGGTTGGGAAATCGAAGAGTTGCGCATGAATAGAAGTTTAATTACTGTTTTGGCTGGAGGCCAAACTAACAGACGTACTTGTCCATCACACACCCCACTCCCTCTTTTTAAAACTTTTTTGTTGTATTTGGTTAATGCAGGAAGAATGAAATTGAAAGGGCTACAAATGGAAAGGACAAAAGGTATAAACAGCGAGAAAACGAATCCAGAATAATCATGGGATAATTAGGCAAACTGGCAACCGGACTCTGAGCGAAATGTATTATAGTGCAGATATCCCAAGTCTCGGGTCACGACCTACATAGGGGGCGTGCGTTGAGTTGGGGTCGCGGGAAGACATTTTAAAAGATGTTGGATTATTATGAAGTGACCTTCTTCTTCTTCTTGTACTTATTAGTACTACTATTATTATTATTAGTCACAGGGAGTTACTATTATTATAGTAGTTTACGTGTTATGTTTCCTTAGTGTGTCTTTCACACCATCTGTTCTCTCCCCCCCCCCCCCCCGGTCATCGCGCCATAAATCCAGATATTCTCGAGTTGTATGTACATGCAGCCAGTTGTTCTGGATCCATGCGTATCAAATGCCCGAGCCATTGATTCTCGATGTAGTCCTTGGAGATGTCGTTCACAGCATTTGCCGGAGTATTTCATTTCTCACTTGATCCTTTCTTGTCTTTTTTTTTAAAATCATTTTTCTTAAGTTATCTTTCTGTTATGGTATTTGGTGAATGTCTGTGTTTGGCATTGATAGCACATAATCGGGTTGAACATTGTTCGAAAGAGTTGTATTGTGGTGTCCATCGAGATATTTGGATGTTTCATGATTGATGCAAGTTACTAGGTAACATTGTTTGCTTTATGAATTCTACATTCGATTTATCTATTTTTCCATTCTGTGTAAATATGCATCCTAGATATTTGAATTCAGTAACCTACTTGAGTTTGGTGTTATCTTTATAAATGTTATATCTATAGATACTTTTTTAATGATTAGTAGCAAATTTGCGTCATGTTATAAACACTGGAATAGTATTCTTCTGCGTTCGAGTTTGTTGGTCACATCAGATCTTGATCCCTGTCGACATGGCAAAGCTCGTAGTCCTCCCCAGATCCTGATAGGAGCCCCAAAGCTTGTGTCCTGGCTATGTTTCACGCCTCATGTTCACGTGGTTTGGGCACTCTTGAAGGATATGTTCTGGAGTCTGGACTCTAGAAAACCATCCACTTTCGCCTACGGACGGGCCACTGGAATAGTATTAGTTACTTTTTGTTGAATTTTAATATTTTTAAACATTTTTTTTCCATGGGTCCTGGGTCGCCTAACATTGTTGATTTAGAGTCGCAGGTCACCTATCATTAATTATCTAGGGTGGCGGGTTACTACCGTTGCTAGTTTAGGGTCGCGCTGAAAAGTTTTGCCTGATGTATGTACATTTTATCAATGTGTTTTATTACGCTCAATATCTTATTGCAGTAATTCTTTGTTAAGTGTTCAGAACTTTGCTCTGTTTACAGTGCTGCTGTATCACATGGCGATGAATTGCTAGTGTAAGAGTTATACCTCTTTTGTATCATCTCTGCTGTGTTAATGTGCTGCAGGTACTTTTGCTTTATGTCCAGTCCAAAGCACATGATGTGGTTTGGTCTGTTGTCACACCATTTCTTTTCAGTATGGCACTTAACTCCATTGGCCCATCTCCTCCCGGGTTGTCACCTTTGGCTGGTTCCTGGCATTTGTAGGTGGTATGCTTGTACTGATGGATGGCAAGAATTCATTCAGATGGACAAACTAGTTCATCCATTGTCTTTCAGTGTTACTGTAACACCAGTGTTGGTCCTATGATGGATCGGATGTCATCTTTTCTCACTCTCTCTCTCTCTCTCTCTCTCTCTCTCTCTCTCTCTCTCTCTCTCTCTCTCTCTCTCTCTCTCTCTTCTAGTATTATTTACTGCCTTTCTCAACTATCTCATTTCTCAGATACCCATGGGAACAACTGTGTTAAGAACACACTTATCATAGTCATTGTGAAACAGGGAACATAAATCTGATTGCTTAAAAACTCTGACCTACTTCTGTAGCCCAGAAACCTGTAGCATTCAACGCTAATTGTAATTGTTATTTTTGTAAATTGTAATGTCAGGATGGTGGACATATACATGGAGATCACTGGCGGGGATGAGGAAAATCTGATGTGAAACCAGTGAATGCAGAACGTGGCAAGCCTGTGGTTCTCTACAATAATGGCTGTCAGAATGAGGTAAACACAACAGAGTCAGCAGATTATAGGTGGTAGGGAATGGATATAATTGAAGAACTCATCGGATTCCTCATCCCAAAGTCGAGTGTCTCTGTGAAACTATCTCAAAGCCGTTGGGCCTGACGTTGGAGGAGGGGCTTAAGTACAGTCACTATAGGCCGGAAAACAAAGTTTTGGCCAGGTCAGCCTACACCACTGTCTTCATGGCAGTTCGAGCAAGACCACAGTCTGCCCTAGCAAGGAAAGGTGCTGAAGTCGGAGGTACCCAGTCAGAGAGCGCAGCGCAAAAAAAAAAAAACCATGCATTATCGCTAAATGCTTACGAAGGAGATTTCGCAGATGATAATTTTTCTTTTCATTTTTGTTTCTTGGATAGTGTCCAAGTCTGAGATAAGAACAATATATAAGTTTATTCATTGGGGGCAGTGTTGATATGAGTACTGTCTTCTCAGCTGCCTCTTCATCTTAATCTGGACATTGTTATGCTTCAGGATGATAATTTGATAAGCCACTTTATTTGCTCTCTCTCTCATATATATATAATTGGTGACCACATAAGTGAACCCCATCTTGCTTTTTTGTTCACTAGTTATTGGATCATTCTGTACAATTTGTCACATATTATTCAGTCTGTTTACAAAGTCAGATTTTTTACATTGTCATATATTGAGTGGCGAAGTGATTAGTGCACTGGTCTCTCATGGAGAAGGTCGGGGGTTCGAATCCGGCCGGAGGCACCCCAGTCACCCAGCTCTAGAAATGGGTACCCGACTTCTTCTGGAGTTGGGGGAAGGAAAGGCGGCCAGGCTTGATACAGACCATATCACCAACAAGCGTGCTAACAGGTCAAGGAAAATATGGACACTAACACCGTATCCCTATGTGCCTCTAAGGCATGACCTTTACCTTTTTTTTTTTTAACAATGTATTTCTGTAATTTTGGTACTTTTCTAGGTTATTTATATGTTATATTCAGAGTGTAAGCAGAAACTATTCATATTTTGATCATTTTATGCAATTTTTCGGTCTGGTAACATCTACTTTTGTTATGAGGTACAGGTACTAGTTTGATAATGTTAAAGGTAAGGTAACATTTCTGTTTCCATGCCATTAAGGAAAGGTGGAGATAGATACGGCCCGTATTTTCACGACCATCCGCGCATGAAAGTCTGATGTGGTCAGCGTCATGTCAGGCCGCATTTACCTTCCAAGATTTCTCTTATACCCATTTTTAGAGGCTGGGTGGACCCTGTGACCTTTTGGTGTGTACAAAAAAAAACACTAGTTTTATATGAAGTTTAATGTTTGATGTTCTTCAGTGCTTCACTAATATGAAAGTCAGTGCTTTTTCTTTTCTATGCACTTCTCAGCCGACAATCGCCAGAAAGGAGCACGCCCCCACCGTGAAAAAGAGGACTATGAAATGCTGGTCCCTGAAGCACGGAAGTCAACATTACCAAAGCAGTTAGCCTTTGCAGCATTCCAGTTCTTGACCACAAGTAAGATTCAGTTGCTTATTTGGAAGTGTCAGTGGCTTATGTCTTTTCATCCATAGTAAATACATTTCTATATAAAATTCTTCTTGTCATGTAGGTGGATTATTTAGAATTGATCAACCAGAGAAGTCCTAACAATTAAGGCATGTGATCATGAAGATCACATTTTGCACTCATCCCTGGAAGTAGAAATTAAAAAAAATTTTTTTGCACACTCATCCCTGGAAATAGAAGTTCTTTTTGCGCACTCATCCCCAGAAGTAGAAATTTAAGTGTTTTTCTTGGCTTTGATCTCACTGTTGTTGACAGTGGTGTCATGTTGAATAGAGTCATATTTAGACTAGTTGTAATACATGGAAAGTGGAGTTTGAGAGTCCTTGTTTGTCTTAGTGCATATTGACATAATACACTCATATAATACTAAAGAATTTTGGCATTTTTTGGTTGTCCAGTGTCATCCTGTTGTCTTTTTATCTCCTCTCTTCATCCTATGTGGTTTCTTGTGCCACCAGTCTTATTTTGTTTTGTGTTGTCGTAACTCATTTTCTGTCCAGTGAAACTCATTTTTTATTTCAGTGTAGTTTAATGCTGGTTTTTCAGTAACTTCTTTCAAGTATTTTTCTTTGTTTGTTTAGAGTTTGATCATTATATTATAAGAGACTTGAGAAATTGTATGTCTCTTTGCCCTCATCATGGTAACAAAACTATGTTCGAATAATTACTTTCTGAAACAGAGTGTAGATAATGGCTCAGTGATATATCTGTGGAACTAGCTATTGTAGTTTGATGTACTGACCAAAAAGTGGACAGGATTTGTTTAAAGTTTGTTAAGGCTTTGTCTTCAAAACGACACTGATAGATCATGCATGCCTGTTCTAATCAATGCTCGGAACAATATTTAGGCAGTTTTAAAAAAAACTGAAAGAGTAGTCTATTTCTAACCCAACTAGAATTTGAAAATAACTTCCTTTTAATTTGTTTCTGCCAAAATTTCTCATCAAAGTTTATTCTAGCAGAGCATAGAAATCAGTTTGGGAGTGAAAGAGTTAATATGTTAATTTGTCAAAAGCTTATAGTGTTTATTTTGTGAGACTTAGTTTTCTTTTACTGAATAAATGTGTATTCCAACCTTGATAATTCTTTTCTCCCATGTGTGGCAGGGAATTATTTTAGAATTTTAGTATTTTAGAAACATTCCTCATATTTTTATTTTAAAAATTGTATTTCACCTGTGAGTGCTTTGGTTTGTCAGAGTTACGAGGGTTGATTGATAAATTTGCGGCCTAAGGTACAAATACTTGAAACACACAGTTGATATTGGGTGCATTTGTAGATTAGGTTAATGTAAGATTAAACACCAAGTTTCAAGAAATTAACTGCAACCAATTTATTTTTACAGGCTACTGAAGTTGTAAGGGATGGCAGAAATTGAGAAAATGGATAAAATTTCTCACCGAGCAGTCATTCACTACCTCTGCATCAAGGGCTTATCATCGAAGGAGATCCATGAGGATACGGTAGAGACTCTAGGGGAGAGTGCTCCTTCTTACAGCACAGTGAAGAAATGGGCAGCTCAGTTCAAACATGAAAGGGAGAATCTGGAAGATGGTCTTCTTCCAGGAAGACCAAGAATGGTAACCACTGATGAAACCACCGGCAGAATCCATGACATGATAATGGAGGATCAATGACTAACTGAGCGGTACATTGCTACTGAGTTGGGCATCTCCCAGGAACGGGTTCATGCCATTCCTCACAATGATCTTCAAATAACAAAGGTCTCTGCTCAATGGGTCCCGAAACTTCTTGGAGCTGATCATAAACGACAGTGTCTCAACATGTCAAGAGAAAATCTTGGCCATTTTTCTGCAGATCCTTAAAAGCTTCTTCAGCAATTTGTGATTATGGATGAGACTTGGGTTCGTCATTTTCAACCAGAAACCAAAGAACAGTCAAAGCAGTGGAAACATGGATCCCAACCTCCAGAGAAAGCAAGGGTGGTTCTGTCTGCAGGCAAAGTGATGGCTTCCATCTTTTGGGATTCAGAAGGTGTGCTATTGGTAGACTATCTTCAAAAGGGCAGAACAGTCACCGGGCCTGTTACGCTAATCATGTGAAGCAACTATGGGTCATATTGAAGGAAAAGCGTGAAGGGAAATTGATGAAAGGAGTCATCTTTCAGTAAGACAATGCTCCAGTTCACAAGTTGGTGATGGCAATGGCTGCCATACATGATTGTATGAATGTACTTCCAGCTTCTTGAACATCCTCCTTATTCCCCAGATTTGGCCCCTTCGGACTATTACCTGTTTACCAAACTCAAAAAAGGTCACAAATATGGTTCAGTCATTCATGCTGTAGACCACTTTCTGCTGGCACAAGATGCTGACTTTTACAAAGAAGGGATCCATATGCTCCAGGATTGCTGGACTAAGTGCATAAACTTGAAAGGGGACTGTGTTGAGAAATAACCCCAAAAAAAGTTGTCCACAAATAATCCTTTGTACCTTAGGCCACGAACTTATCAATCACCCCTCACAGTAGTTCTGAGAATATTGAATATTTTTTGTGTACATTTTTTTTTGGCAGTGTTTTTTGTTGTTTCCTTATGACAGTTATATGAAAATGTTGAGTTTTCCAAGGTGGTGATTATATTTTTTTTATTTTATACTATCATTATCAAGAGAAAAAGGGATATTATCTGGTTTTTTTTTTTTTCTTTCAAACCCACAAAGGGGGATGGATGTCTTTTTCATTATCACTGTTTAAACATTTTCGAGAGTGCTTCCATGTTAGAGTACCATTTATATTTTCAAAAAAGCATACATGGCCATTGCCTATACCAGGTCAGATCAAGATGTGTGTCTTCAAATGCAGACCGTCGGATTCTGTAAGATGTCCGGGTTAACGTCTGAGGATATTTGAAGAAAAAAATATTGTTGTAGACATTTCTCAGTGAACTGAGGTTTCATTAGTTTATAAGGACCATTAGATATCCATGTTATTCTTTATTAGTAATTTTATGATACCTTTTTCATTTCATAAAACTTACATTTACAAAACTAAATGCGCTTTATGCAAACAAACAAAAAAAAATAGGTAGATTTTTTTTTTAAAGCCGTGTTTCAGATGATACTTTGAAAGCTGTAACACTTTCTTAAAATAGAAACATTTGCATTTATAAGCAGATTTGCTGTTATCAATAGCTGCCTTGCGTCAGTGCATTGCTACAAATAGTTTTTTAAGAGCACTTCAGCTGTCACTTGACAAATTGTGTTATATCTGTCAGGTCACAAAGTGAAAAGAGTGCCTCTAATACTGTCAAGGGCCAGTATATTACATTCTACAATGTGGTGGGTTTTTTTTTTTTTTTTATGGCTGGGGAGTTCATGTAAGGTATAGTAATCTTTGAAAGGATGAACTTAACCTAAACTGTGACAGTTTATATGAAAGAAGGTTGTTGAAACAGAAAACCCCTTTATTTATTTAAATGACAGCCAGCAGGATATAAGAAGTCACTAGTTCTAGAATATAACGGCTCTACCACTGCATATTTCACATAGTTAAAATGTGCAGATTACACTGTTATGAACAAAAAATAATAATATATCAGTTCTGTCCTGTTTCATTTACCAAGTAGCTTGTAACTGGTTGTACAGCTTTCACTGTTCCATAAATACTTTTGAATTGCTTGAATGAAAAATCTTAAGTACATTTCGTTGTTTCTTTTTATTTTCTCCCACTCAGCTGTGGAACCATTTTCTGATGACCATATTGCTCGAAATGTTTTGAAGAACATGATGAAGAAGGATATTGTAGTGAATCTGTCACCTACGGAGACTGCGTCAAAGAAAAACTATATTTACATGAAAGGGGTTCCCTCTGACAAGTTTGTTCTGATTCTGCAGGGTAAGACAACTGACATGAGCTGGTAGTTTCTATTGCACACATCACTTATTTGCAGTTTTCTTCCAAAAGTTAGTATCAGATGATTGTTTTAGCTTTTGAAAGTCAGACTGGTGAAGAGAAGGTGGAGCATGAAGAAAAGATGCTAGACACGTCTTCTTTCATTCTGTCAGTCAGTCATTTTCATGCCCCTTGCAGAACTCCCCCCCCCCCCCCCCCCCCCACAGCTGTCCTGTAGGCCTCATAATTGTAAACAAGATGCCCTACTGCAGATGCATCCATTCACAGATAATCAACGATGTCTTGCAGCCATATTCACCTTGGTCTTCCCCTCTTTCTTTTTCCCATTATGTAACTCTTCCAAGACTGTCTTCTATAAATTCTCATGCTGTTTAAAATGACCAAAATATTTAAGTTTTCTCTGTTTAATCTTCTTTACTAGCCAACCTTCTTCAACATTGTGTTCATGAAAATTTCATTTATTTTTTAAAAAAAAAGAACCTCAAGTAACCTTTGCCCAGAGGAACAGGTGAGAGTTTTAAATGAGATCTGTTGGGGAGAGTCAGAGAAACAGGTGAGAGTTTTAAATGAGATTTGTTGGGGAAAGTCAGAGAAACAGGTGAGAGTTTTAAATGAGATCTGTTGGGGAGAGTCAGAGAAACAGGTGAGAGTTTTAAATGAGATTTGTTGGGGAGAGTCAGAGAAACAGGTGAGAGTTTTAAATGAGATTTGTTGGGGAGAGTCAGAGAAACAGGTGGGAGTTTTAAATGAGATCTGTTGGGGAGAGTCAGAGAAACACACCTACATTATCCTTTACAGGCTGCCGTGCTTCACTTTCCATAAAGCATAAGACAGAAGTTCTTTTCTGAAGTTCAGATATGCCCTAGGCCAGCTATCACGTCCCATTGTAGTTTTTTTCCAGCATTTGCTCTATATAACTCCGCAGCATTTGTTCTGTAGATCCCTCTCCCTTATTTTTCTCTCATTTGTCCAGGGGAGGGGTCATCTGTTTAAAGAAATTTGGGATGTGTTTTTCTTTTTCTTTCTTTTTTTTTTTTTTCAAAATGTAAATGATTTTTTTATTGTTTCCATCATCCTGCATAAGTTTAATCATTGATCCTGTTACCGGGGTTATATCATGGTCAGTTATCCACCGCCATCACATTTCAGAGACTCCTTTTACAAAAATGCCGTCTTTCAAGGTTTTTCTTCCTTCTGAATATTGTATAGTACATTGTAGAAGCAAGAGTTGTATGTTGTATTAGTACATTGTAGAAGCAAGAGTTGTATGTTGTATTAGTACATTGTAGAAGCAAGAGTTGTATGTTTTATAGTACATTGTAGAAGCAAGAGTTGTATGTTGTATAGTACATTGTAGAAGCAAGAGTTGTATGTTGTATTAGTGTACTAAATTGATGGGGGTGTGATTTATTGCAGCATTTTTTGGAGATGCAGGAAGAATTTTAAGAGCAAAAAAAGAAGTGTTGTAAATGCAACTATTTCTTTTTAAATTAGCTTTTTTTATCCCATCAGTCTTTGATGGGTTATGACTATTATGTAGATATATATTTGCACTCTTTTATTGAAGTAATTGTTTTCACCTCATTTTACTCTGCCAGGCACAGTGGAAGTGGTAATTGGAGATGAGAGCATGGTATTTGAGTCAGGACCATTCAGTTACTTTGGAGTTGAGTGCATTAATAGTAAGTTACCAGGAGTGTCATTTGGCATAAAAGCCACCATTGCTATACTTTATGAAGCATTTACAAGAATTCACAGTTTGCTTTGTAAGATTGAGAAGAATTTGCTTTGACAAGAGTGGGTTCATCTGTTAAACCAGTCAGCTGTGACAAGCCTAATGTGGCTTTACAGGGCATACAGGAGTCATGGCAATGATATGGCAGACAGATATGCTGGACAGGCAAAAATAAGTGGCATACTGACAATGGACAAGGGGGACATTGCTAAGACTGTATTGAACAAACTATGGGAGAATGAAGAGCAGGAATAGATGAACAATGTGGCTGTGAAGAGACTGCTGGAGCTAGGACAAATTAAAGGTGCTGGCAGGAAATCCGAACTGTTTGGCAGAAAACGCATCGTAAACAACCAACATTTGACAGGAACTAATAGCAAACGTACTCTTCAGTGGATGCTGCGGCATGCGGCTGAGCACATATGGGGTTGTCCTGAATGCAGTGAAGCCAGAGTCTGAATTTTGAACTTTGAACTTTACAAGAGTTTCTACTTTGGCTTTTGTTCGTCAAGTTAGACATAGTTAGCACCCATTTGTGTGAAAAATATCTTGCATGAGAAATTATTAATAGTTCATTAGATTCAGAGCATGGAAAACATTCTGGAAACAGCAACTATTGAATCACTAGTAGGAGGTTGCATTTGTAATGGGCATAAAGCAATGAGCTGTAGATTTGTTTGTGATGAAAGTAGCCAATTTCAAGTACAGCTCATAATGTTAATTTTTAAAATTCATTAAAAAATTTTTGCTCATAATTCTTATATCAGTATTTATGAAGATTTGCAGTGCATATTTCACCATCAAGCTTATACATGATGTAAATACAGTTTTTGATATTGACACATAAGTGTGCCTTAAATTTAGTTAAAAACAACTCTTAGTACTAATAGTTAAAAAAAAAAAAGGCAAAGAAAATTGGATATACATTTTATGTTGAGATAATTAAAAAGGGAGAACTTGTCTTCTTCGTTCACTTCTACTACCAAGACCGCCCTGTGATCCTACTGAATTTACGCCTGTGGTCCTCGTTAAATCCCGTGGTCCCCGAAAGGACCACACGAGATCCCCGAGAGGACCACAAGAGGTTCAGAGTATCGCAGGGCTTGAGCCTGTATTCTTAGTGGGTCTCAGAAGCGGGATTGCGTGACACCGTGGTTTTTGTTGCACCAGTTTAGTCTAGAGTTAGTCTCACCGGAAAACCTCGACGTGTTTTGAGATACTCATGTATCACTGCCGGGTGAGAGGTGGTTGCCCATCCAGTCCAATGTCGAACTTTCTCACCAGAAAACCTCAGCGTGATTAGGATACGCATACATCCCCGCCGGGTGAGAGGTGGTTGGCTATCTAGACTACCCTGGTCCAGTGACTCCAACTTCAGCATTTTGTGGTCGTGGCCGCTATCCTTCCTAGTTGTGACCAGGATGGAGCTTTTGTCCAGGAGGACGAATCCTCGCCACTAGTGACTTCCACCCCGGGTTGAGCTGGTTTAGGTATATTATCCCAGTATGGGCATGTTTGGGACGTGACCGACCTCTAGAGCAGAGGTACCATGATATGCATAGCCTTCAAGTTTCACCCCTGGTGTGAGCCGGTTTAGGCATATTTCACCAGTATGGGTGTATATCGGGCGTGATGTACCTCTAGAGCGGAGGTGGCGTGACATGCCTAGCCATCAAGTTTCACCCCTGGTGTATGTCGGTTAAGGCATATTTCACCAGTGTAGGTGTATTTCAGACGTAGCCGGCCTCTAGAGCAGAGGTGCCGTGGTATGTGTAGCTCTCGCAGCTATACTACTGGACATACCAATTAAACTTCACTTTATCCTTTCCTTCACCTTTTCACATCGGCGCCGCACAGCAACCCTTACTTATTTTCTGCAGTTTTTTCCTTGACTGGGAGGAGCTTCACTCCACGCACGGCTTCCGAAGAGTCTCGCCAGCAGTGTCTTAACCGCCAGCTGCGGTAGATGAGCTACTAAACGTGCCTCTCATCTACCCTAAGTGTCTGGTTTTCAGGTGCCAGATGTTCGCCTTCGCCCCTTCTCCTGTCAGTTTAAACAGTTCTGCCACGAGAAGGCCAGGAGCTGGACTTGACTGCCAGAGGCTATTTGAGATGCACGCCGTTGGAGCGGAGGGCAAGTTCTCCACTCCACCTCCGGCAATAACAGTCCTTGGAACCAGGAGAACTTGTGAATAAAGAGGACATTTTTTTTTAAAGAGGAAAAAAAAAGGAAACTAGCAACCAGATTTGTAATCATACTGGAGACTTTTACTCAAAATTCAAATAATTGTTGGAGTCAGTATAATAAGCAGCTTTAAAAAAAAACAATTTTTTTTTCTAACCTGTTCTGAATGCTGTGTTTTTATCATGAAAATACTTTGCTCCTCACCCCAGTAGTGATAGTGGTAGTTATAACGGTCTGTTTTGTTTACATATAAAAAGATAGGATTATCCACCTATTAAACCACAGTGCCAAGGTTTTCAACAAACTGTCTTATGATATTGGCCATATTTTCTGGGTTGTTATGCTTCAGCCTGTCTTCAGGAAGCACTTAGAGGAAGTAGGATGGGCGGGGGGGTGTGTGTGTGTGTGTGTCAAAGAAGTCAGATGTAGATTATCAGCCCAGGCAACAGAATAGATCAGCTGCTGCATTGTTTCATTAGGTTTTGATATATGTTGTTAGATTCCTTTAACTCAAATCATACTTAAATAAAAAACAAACAGTATCCCACATAAACAGTATTCCCCCATCTCTTCCTGTACCACAGGGAAAAAACACGGACATTCCATTTGTGCCACACAAAAACTGCGGGTCTTGATATGTATAGGGGTATGGTTGGAAAAGTGAATGTTACAAATTATTTCCATGTTAAAAGTATATGTATTCTGCATAAAAAGAGCTGTAAATATATGAAGATTTCATAAATGCAGAATTTTTAGGAAAAAAAGAAGTGGTGTGATGTTTTTAGACAATAATTTTGTCCTATTTACCATCGGATAGGTCTAAATGTACACTACTTATCATCTGAGATGTCTAGATCTACTTGTCGATCTCGTCTTATGATGAAATGTTGCATTCTCACTAAAATAATGTCTGAAATAACCTTCTAACTACTTCTCCAGTCCGTCTAATATGTCTAGATCTACTTGGGATAAATTCAAGAACAGGTCCGATCACAGGGCATGTCCATATCCCTAACTACATCACCAAAAATTGGAAATTCTTGATCAGAAACTTCGATGTTCACGCTCATTACCAACCACGCGTCGGTCATGTTGAAAAGGGTCACCAGACATGCACAAATAAATTGTGTACAAATAAAAAGTTACACCGTTTTTGTAGAAACGAAACATGTATCACTGTAGTAACACAAGGGACTCAGGTCTGAAACCTTAAGTGTTACTGTGATAACACAAGGCATGGGATGTTTCAACATGTGCAAAAATATTTTTGCATGATAAATTATTATGTAATCTGACAATTTTCTGAGGGAAACAAGACCAGGGGAGGGTAGACCAAGACAGAGATGGAAAGACAACATAGAAGCAGATATAAACGAAATTGATGTCACCAACTGGAGAGAGAAGATTAGGAATAGAGAGGAATGGAGGTGAGCTTTATCTGCAGCAATGAGCCTTAATGGCTCAGAAAGTTAAGACAATTTATGAGCAGCAAGTTTCATTTTTTGCATTTTGAAATATTTCAAATCAAATTATTTTCTCATGTGGCTAACCTCAAGCATCTCTTCTTACTTGTGTTAAATAAACTTCCATTCCATTGGCTCATCTTTGTTTACTCATGGCATTGAATTAATTATTAAATAAATACCAAAATTTTCTAACTTAAAAACAAATAATTACATCAATTTAAAGTGAAAAAATTGTAAAAACAGTAAACAGTCTATTCACCGGAACATCCGAAAGTTTTGAGAAATCAGCATTTTGATGGTGTAAGATTTTTTTTTTTTATAGTGCAGTGTTTCTAAAGCTGGTTGGCATCTTCACTTGGCAACTTGAAAACTTTATGAGCAACACCAAAATAGTATGTGAACATTTGCTGACACGCTTCTTCAGTGACTCAAAATGTCTCATACAGAAAAACGTCCATGTCCTTTGAGAGTGTCCAAACCAGGCAGATCTGAGGCATGAGACATGGCCTGAGGACATGATTGTGGGGCAAAAGCTTTGGGGTATCAAGATTTGGAGAGGACTGTGGGCTATGCCCATCAGGATCTGATGCAGCTGGCAGCCTCAAATGCAGAAGAAGAAGAAGTTCATGTGCTCTACTTATAGGGAATGTTGCACAGAAATCTTTGTAATCAAATAATCAGTCACCATGTTTACCAGAAAATGACATAATGTCTATTTTTAGCATTGGCAGTTTAGAATTATTTGAAGTTGTTAAAATCTTTTGAAAAACACATTTTTATGCCCAGTGTTAATAATTAATGTTGTTTTCTCATTAAATTAATGTTTTATTTCTTTTTCTCTTAGGTATACGAAAGTCAATGTTGAGCTCAGACTCAAAGCACTCAGATTATATCCCAGATTTCTCTTTACGTGCGATCACAGAAGTGCAGTATTTGTGTGTACACAGGGCAATGTACATTGCTGCCCTGCGCACTACTAGAATGCTGCGACAGAGTGGCAATATTACAGTCCATGATGCTTTTGAGGCAGAGTACGAGAAAGTGAAGTCTGGCGAAAGTCGAAGCAAAAGTAACAGTGTGTGTGAAAACTACTCACCTCCGCTGTATATGACTCTGGACGCTTTGAAGAATGATGAGTCGGCAAAGAAGAAATCAACAGCGTCTCTTGATCGCTTGACATTTTTCCATCGCAAAAATGACTCTCTTGAAAACCAGAATCGAATGAGACGTACTGGATCCGATGCCAAAGACAGAAGCCCCGAGCACCAGGAAGAGTTTGATAGAAAACATACCAATGAATCAAGCGATGTTGGTAGCTCACCAGCATCAAGCAGTCCTAATGCAGATAGCAAAAGGAGTGCTCATTCTTTTTCACCCTATAATAGCCACAAACTGAATTTTGTTAAAGAGCTTGCTGACAATGGTGCAGGCGGTAAAGATGACGTGAAAAGAACTTACTCCCCAGAGCGCACGGGAGCCACTTTAGCTGCAGCAACCAATGGTGAGATCTTGAGCAAGCAGGATTTAAAGGAAGCAATAGCAGGCGGAGATGTGCTGCCAAACCACCAGCGTGATGATGATGGTGCCCATGAGAAGGTGCCACTTGTGGTCATCAAGCCAGTTTCCTCAGGTGGGCAGAAGAGTGGGGCTAACTCCACCGGCTTGTCTCAGACCAGCAGTAAAGCCAGCAGGGATGCAGAACGAGTGCCACTGATGAACCGAGATGCAGTTTCTGATGAGTTTTCCTCTCCTTAGTTACTACATTCTATAGTTGGGGATGTTTTAGTTTTAAAAAGTAAACCCTCCTGCTTTGATAGTTTTGATTTTATATATATATATATATGTAGCAAATAATTTGAATGCTTACATTTCTTGTATGTATTTGATTGCATCATTTTACTTTTTTGGTTACTTTTTTTTTGTCACAAAGACATGTTTTGTTTTTTTTTTTAAAAAAAAATAAAATAAAGTTATTAGGAAAATGTTTAGCTTAATGGACTCCTACTTTTATGGACAAGTATCTGGTGTATAAACTTACCGTCTGTCATTCATCACAGTGTGTGCGAGCCATGGCTGAGCCCAGCTGAAAGTATTGATGCAGGTGATCTGGTGTGAGGTGGGGGAAGAGAAAACACCCACCATTAAAACCATTTTAAATATAATAGCGTAAAGAAAATCTTAAGACACACAGAGAAAAGTTCATAGCAGTGGTTCCCAGACTTTTTTTTTTTTTGACTTTTGTCTCCCAGACCATATTTGAATCTATTACACATGCGCAAAATTTTTTTTCACTTTTTTTTTTTTTTTCTAAATTCTCTCTCTTTCCTCCCTCACCAATCTTTCTGAGCGCCGTTACCTGTTGGGGAACCACGGAGTTAAAGGAAAGTTGATGGACTCCCAGCAAGAAATAGTCTTTACTTATGTATGCATCCATGCTAGGTATGTGAAGAATGCTTCGAGTAAAATTATTACAAGGTTATATCTTTTTTGAGTTATGTCATGTTAATTTAATTATGCTATTATCAGTGTTTCTGTAATTTGTAAATACACATTTTGAACATAATTATAACACTATTATATTTATATTTATCTGGAATCACAGGTCATATTCTTTGCACAGCCATTAACATTTATTATGTATTCAAGATTTTTTATAAACTTTTTCATATGTTGATGTTGTGTTTGGTCTATAAGGGGGTTCAGTGGAACTAGTGCACAAAGACTGAGCTTTCTCAGCATGTGAAAGTACATTATATTGTGATGATTGAGCTGTTTGATGTGTGATAGAGAGAACCCATAGGCCTGTTTGAGTAAGTCTAGAAGATTCAGTCTAGCTTTTATAATGAGCACCATACTGGGAGAACTGAGCATTCTGGGGTGGAATTGCATTCTGAGTTATTATGGCCTTGGTGGTGTAACGGTCTTGGTGGTGTAATGGTTAGTGAACTCATCTTTCATATGGTGGTCAGTAGTTCAAGTCCAGCTTGAGGCAAACATATGCACACACCCTCACACATACACACACACACGCCCATTCCCCCACCATCACCCAGCTGTAGAAATGATTATACCCAGCTTTAGAAATGATTATCACCCAGCTGTAGAAATGATTATACCCAGCTGTAGAAATGATTATCACCCAGCTGTAGAAATGATTATCACCCAGCTTTAGAAATGATTATCACCCAGCTGTAGAAATGATTATCACCCAGCTTTAGAATGATTATCACCCAGCTGTAGAAATGATTATCACCCAGCTTTAGAAATGATTATCACCCAGCTGTAGAAATGATTATCACCCAGCTTTAGAAATGATTATCACCCAGCTGTAGAAATGATTATCACCCAGCTGTAGAAATGATTATCAGGCTCCTTCTGAAGCTGGGTAAGGAAAGGCAGCCTTGGTGATGCTGACCACATCGCCCTGTCATGTGCCAGCGGGTCAAGAAAAGTACGGGCACTTGCACAATATCCATTTAAGTTTGTGCTGCATGGTAGGATTATGCTGCGTTCGTGGCAGAAAGGTCCAGGAAGGTGTGCAAGAAAAGTGGTGAGAAAAAAAATTGTTATTTTGCTTTGGGCCTGTACCATCCTCGGGTCATGGGTAACTAAAGAAACACGGGCAGCCCAGCCTTCCATGTACAGCACTTTTATATGCGGCGGTAGCTCTGTGAGGCTACAGAAGGTGCCTTCATTGCTCTTCAGCTCCATCAGAACTACTCTGCACAGTGTGTTTCGAGAAACAAATGCTTACTGAATATTAATATCCCATGAGTGCAAGGACCACACGATTGAATTATTTCAGCCATGTTAGGAGGAGAAATTGTTATACCATTGCAGCAGACATCTATAGGCAGATGACACAGGGCTCTTGAGGCTGTGTACAGGGTGTCCATAAATTATTCACCTGATAACTGTTGTCCATCCAAAAAAAAAAAGAAAGAAGAAAATTGCAATCAAATGTGGTGGAGTTACCCTGTAGTAACATCAGCATCATAAATTTTTTTCTGTGAGGTTGGCAGCACTCTGTACCGTCATGCATTGCAACACAACAGTTAAAAAATGGCGACCGTGCAAGAAAAGGCAATGTGGTTATGGGAACAAAATCTCCTGTAACTGTTAGCCGTTTTTATAGGCAAGAATTCAAGAAGGATTCACATACTGAACAATCGTTGAGGCCTTGGTCAAAATAATTTCAAGAAACACTTTTTGCGTTTTCAATATTTTGGTATAAAGTGATTACTGTAATTTATGAATACCCTGTAGTATAATAATGGCAAGAAATTAAAATGAATGTCCAAATCAAGTCTTCACTGTTGACCTGCTGTAAAGATATATGCAATAAATGGTACCTTTAAACTGATAATGTCAAATTTGTTGATTTAATGAGACATCAAGAGATTTAGTAATTAGATTGGGTTTAATGAAATATAATAAGATTTGGTAATTAAATTTGTTGATTTAATGAGGCATCATCGGTTTTGTTGTTGGCAAAAAATAAAATATTGGATCATACTGATATTAGAGAGTAACAGAATTATAAGAAATCTTTGATTAGGGAAAATCTTGTTATGTTTTTTTTTTGGTTTTATGTAAAGGAAAGGCCATCTTTGAAAAAAAGAAAACAAAGAGGAGGATAATCTGTCTTCAGCGACCTCCACAATATGATTTTATTTCTCTTTTAAACATTTGAAAGAAGACTGCAGTTTAAATAAACCATGTTGTATTTCTGTAGTTTTGATACGTGAAAATGATAAAATGGTAATATTATTTATTCACTATTTTAAAGAAAAGTACACATTGCCTTTTTTTCTCCTCTTTTCCATGATGTTTGAGGGAAGATATTACATTTTTCCTACAGGTTGTTGCATGAGCAATGCAAGGATATGCAACAACAGTGCATTGGATAATTCTTGTGCAATATATATATATATGTATATTTGCAGTGGTAATATCTAAATGAATAATACTTTGTTTGGAAGGTCATTATTCAGTTCCAGATTGGTTGTATTGGCTTTTTTAGTTAACACTGTTTAATTCCTCCATTCTGATCTACTTTGCTTGTTATGTTGTAACAAATGTCTCTCCATTTATGTAACACTGATGAAATGTTATACATTTGACAGTTTTATTTCATTGTTAGTTTTTTCTAATAGGGGCGCATTAACATTTTTGTTTTGGAGGGTACAAAGAAGCAGAGAGAAATAACAAGACTGCTTTTATTGCTGCAGTGAATGGTGAATGTTATACAAGCTGAAATGACACTGAGGTTCAGTTTTGTGGTTTTGGGCCTCAGTTGCTGAAGTCTACAGTTTGAAGACTATTGCCCAGTGAGACTCATGAGGCAGCATTATGGCAGTTTCTTCCAGCGCTTTTACTAAACTTAGGGCCTGAAAGAGCAGACCTTGGTTGGAGAAACTTTCCTTTTTTATCAATTTTGGCAGACCTTGGTTGGAGAAACTTTCCTTTTTGTCAGTGTTGGCAGATCTTGGTTGGAGAAACTTTCCTTTTTTGTAAGTTTTGGCAGATCTTGGTTGGAGAAACTTTCCTTTTTTGTAAGGTTTGGCAGATCTTGGTTGGAGAAACTTTCCTTTTTTGTCAGTTTTGGCAGACCTTGGTTGGAGAAACTTTCCTTTTTTTGTTAGTTTTGGCAGATCTTGGTTGGAGAAACTTTCCTTTTTTTCTCAGTTTTGGCAGATCTTGGTTGGAGAAACTTTCCATTTTTTTTTCAGTTTTGGCAAATGAAGTAAATGTTTGCCAACATTATTTATTTCCTGATTTGGTTGCATTTCTTTGTAATGATTATTATTATAGCTGTATCTTAGTTTTGCATGTAGCACTCTGAGTACATGTTTAAAGTGTCCAAAGTAGTTTTAGAAGTAAGCTCAGATTGTAACATATTCCTTAAAATCTTGTAGCAGCATGCCCTCAGTGGCCATCCACCAATAGGCGTTTATTAAAAGTAAGGGAGATAATTTTATTTAACTGTTTCAGCAGATTCTGCATGTTTGTCTACCAGAATGTCACCAGTGATTTAACACCTTGCTGTAGGTTTGTGTACTTGTGTAAAGTTAGCTTTAAGTGGTTATGTACATCTGAAGAAGGATAACTTTGTAGCAGCACACTTTGTCAAGTAAGGACTTTTGACAACACACCTTGAGATGTAGGGGTGAGTAACAACACACAGGGAGAAGTAAATGTTTGTAACAGCACACAGGGAGAAGTATATTGACTTGCAGCAACAGGTTTGGAGAGGTTTTGACTTCCAACAGCACATATAGAGAGGTAAAATCTTGTAACAGCACACCTGGAAAGGTAAAATTTCATAGCAGTATGCCTGGAAAAATAAAGTCTTGTAGTAGTACACCTGGAGAAGTATGGACTTGCAGTAGCAGATCCAGAAAAGCAAAAGTATATAGGAGCATACCTAAAGAAGAGTTCACGTGTAACAGCATCCTTGGAGAAGTAAATGCTTGTTATATTATACATTTATGTATAAACTTCAGACAGAACATCCATGGGAAGTAAGAACCTGCAGCATATAACATACATGAGCAACGTACATTAACAGTAGCATGTCTTGGTCATATTCCATTTTGATGTTTGTTTAGCAGTTATGCTTTGGGAAAATATGTGAATTGTGTGCTTTTCCTAAGTCCATTTCATCTTTCCTTCAGGAAAATATTTGTTCTGACGAAAACAAGACTTCTTTAATACCTTATCTAGGGATGTGTTAGGTATGTTTAGTAAGTGGAGTACGCAGATAAAATGATTCTTCCATGGCTTTATTTCAGACTTCTTACCACTGTTGACAAGCAGTGAATAGTAATGGAAACTGGTCTGTACCAAGATAGTTGAGGTCACTTGATTGGCCGGACATGGACTCCTGTTGGATGTTGCCATCCATCATGAACTGGTGATCTTAGCATGTACTTCAAATCACTTGGAGTACATGCTTACATGTAGCCTCAGTGACTTTAGCCAGCTGTGGCTGTTTGTCACAGCCATGGTTTCCATTGTGAACCTTCTTGTTGTTCAGCGCAAGCACCTCTGTCTTCATTGACTGTTTTGCCATTTTGAGTTGACTGTGAAGGCGAAGCATTGCTGTCTCTGATGTTTTGATTAATCAGTGTTTGACATCATTCAGCTGATGCTTAATATAGTGACCTCTACTGTGAGGTCTGAAAAATTCAGTCAGTCTGCTTATTCATTGGAACATACTTTAGTTTTATGTGGCTGATTTTGAGATGCCAGCAACATCAAGGCTGTCTAGCTTCAGTTAATGATTCTAGCGACAGGCTTTTGTGGTAAACAAGCATGTCATGGAGTAACAGTTCATTTCAAGGAGATGTGCTACATTTTAATGCTATGCACTGACATTTGTGTCAGTAATATCTGTAATATCAAATGAAATGAGGCTGTTTTGGTAGAAATTATTGGCAAACACTTTTCCTAGCTCCTCTCTCTGGTACATGCCAGTCAGACGTTCGTAGTCACTGATTTCCCCAACCTTCTGTCCTTCCGCTTTCTGTAAGATGTGTGTTGGATCGTCTTCTGTGCCACTCTTAGTCTGCCAAGCATCTTATGTCTCTGTCTTCCTCTGTGCCATTGTCCCTCCAGTTTTCCTGTTGTCACTAAGTGTTGCAGTTTGCCTCTTCTCTAAACATGTCCTGTAAATCTGGACTGTCATGTTTTGAATTTTTGCCATAATTTCTCTCTTACCTAGCATCACTTAGAGCCTCTTCATTTTGTAGCTCTGTATAAATGTACTGAGAACAATTATATGTAGTTTAGTAAAAATGAACTCTTGTATTTCAGCTGTGATATCTAGTCTTTGACATTGTAACCGTTCAAGCTAGAGAGTTCTTTGGAATTCAAAGTTTCTGTTTAAATTAGACCTTATTAAATATAACACTAAATACCCAGGGAATGTTTCCTGTTTTTCCATTGTATTTCCACAGACCTAGAGAATCATTTTCTGTTTTCCCCATTGTATTTCCACAGACCTAGATAATCATTTTCTGTTTTTCCCATTGTATTTCCATATATACCTGAGAGGAATTCATCATGTTCTGTTTTCCTGTTGTATTTCCATATATATTTGAAAATAATTAATCGTTTTCTATTTTCCCATTTTATTTCATTATACGAGTATACTTGAGAATAATTCATCATTTTCTGTTTTGTCCATTGCATTTCTGTATATACCCAAGGAAGAATTTATCATGTTCTATTTTCCTGTTGTATTTTCATGGATCTCTGAGAAGAATTAATTATTTTCTGTTTTCCCATTGTACTCTCAAAAATATCTGAGAAAAATTTTATGGTGTTCTGTTTTCCTGTTATATTTCCATATGTGTAGGTACAATCCATTAGCCACTTAACTAAGAGCTCCATGAAAGAACTGTTAAAAAAAGGTTCATTATTGCTTGTAGTGTGTTCATATATATATATATATTATATATATATATATATATATATATATATATATATATATATATTCTCACACACACATAGAGTTATCCTGCATTATGTGCTATGCATTGACGTTTCTATCAGGTAATATCAGTCATATTATTTGAAAATGTATTATTTTTCATACTTTAGTAAACTGAATGTGAGCTGACTCCATTTGGTTTGAGTTCATCCACTCATTGAATGCATTAGAAGGTCATTCCCGCTGTTGATTGTTTACTTGATAATGGATCAATTTTTTTTGTTTTAAACATGTGATTTGATTGTTGTTGTTTCTCCTCTCTGTTGATGTAACCTTGAATTCATTGCAGCTGAGACTGTGGTAATGTTGCTGAAACAGACATTCAGTGATGGCAGTGGGTGCCAGCAGGGCATGAAATGGATCCAAGAAACAAGCCCTTTGACAAACTCCACCGCGATAGGAAACAGATGGATTATTATCCCCTGTAACTAAACTGGTGAACAGCATTGACATGTATATATTTTATAATGAAAGATATGCATTGAAAGCTTTTTTGTTAAAAATTAGATACTGTCTCAGAGATATGGATGAATTGTAGGTCATTTAAGAAAGATAGGAAATGAACGAAATCATATACTGTCCCGGAGATATGGAAGAGTTATGGAGCATTTAAGAAAGATAGAAAAGGAAAAAAAATACTGTCCCAGAGATATGAAAGACAGGAAATGAAAGCACTGAAGTAAAGATGGACAGAATACAAATGGTCTTAATCATTTTTGCCAGCCTTATCTATCTACTGGTAAACATGCACTTTCATCTTCTGAAATGTACAGATGATGGCTGATGCGCCAGAAAAAAAATGAAAGCAGGACCTCAAACAATAGTAGAAGTACATAAACAAACAAGGACTGGTTGTTTTATTGTAATTTTTTTTTAAAGCATGCACTGTCATGGCAGCTAATACTTGCGTTTTCTAGATAAATATGATGGTGACCGAGTGTTGCAGTGGATTTGCTATGAAACTTGTTGAAGGTTGCCGTGGAACCTTGAAAAGATGTGTTGTTCATTTTTTTTTTTCTTCTGTACCTTTGGAGTGAGATTCAGCAAACAGTTTGGGGTAATTATTTCACAGGTTTGATTGGCTTCATTTAAAACACATATTTACCATTCAGCATACAAAGAATCCAGCATTATGTGATGTAGTTTTATATGGGGAAAATATTGTTACATCAATCAGAAGGTAATTACCAGTTGGAGTAATAAAAATCTGAATAATAATAATAATGATGATGATAATAATAACAATAGTCACCTTTTAGCTTGCATGTGCTTGCATTGTTTTTGGTGACTGTTACACGGTAAGTGATCTGTTGCTGATGTCTGGAATTATATCAGTCATCTCATGATGTGGGTCATCACACTGACCGTTTCAGTGTAAAATCTCAACAAAAGCAAGATGAACTGATAATGTGATCTCAGCTGTGTTGGATCTGTAATGTGATTTTTGCCTGGATCACTACAGCCGTCACAGAATTGATCAGTAAGTTGTAATATTTTGTTTAAAACAAAAAGGACACACATTTCTGATGTGATCTCAGGAGTGCTGCTTATTGTGGTTTTCTGTTCATTTCCACGGACGGGAAAATTTATGGATTTATGATTTATGATTTGGCTGAATTTTGATATTCAGGTTCAGAAGGTTAACTTGTAATGACCTTATTTCAGTGGTTAAATTAGCCTTGTTATATGACAGAGCTCGGAAAACAAGTTTGGCCTTGTGCACCGCCAGTTGTGGTATGTGAGTGGTTGGTTGCATTTCTGTGTTGTGTTCGTTTCCTGTTTATGTATGCTGTCTTGTTACGGGTCTTTTAATGCACGTAGTGTATTCTGTAGCTGCCAGGTTTATATAGATAGATCAAACACAGTCAACAATCATGTATATTGTAAGGAACTTCATATCATCTTTTGAGTGTTATTTAGCTTGCAAGGATATGACAGTAGCTCTGTAATGGCATAGAAATTGTCCATGACAATTTGATGTTTTTTATTTTGTTTATTTTTTTTCATTTTGTTTTCCTGCTGGATGTTTTGAAACAAGAGAATGTCCATGTTTTCATTTTAAATATTGTCCAGAACTATGTCATGTGCTATGACTTTTGATATTTATATGAAGCTTTATTTTGTTCAAAACAGCAACTGTTCAAAAAGTGCAGTTTTTTTTTTTTTTAAAGAAGAAACAGTTTTTTAGGAGTTTTATTTTCACATACTATGCCATTTGAAATACCTCATTCCAGTCACAGCTTCAACAGACAGACTGTCATCCCATCACTGATATTGTCAGTCATGGATAAGCTGTCATAATTAATTTGTACATAGATGTTTATAATAGTGATTCCCAAGCCGGAGGCAGTAAAGGGGTCATATGGAGATCCATTGAATACTAGAAATGTGTGAACATTATAATTTTTTTTTTTTTTCCAACAGTGAAGTGCTGAAGCTGCTATGAATTATGATTATTTTTTTTTGGGTGGGGGGGGGTGTCCATGACCAATAAAAGTATGAGAACCACTGATTTATAAATTTCTCAATGTTTAATAAGGCACATATTATGCAATTTAATATTGATTTCAGCTTTTTGTGGAACAAGCATTGATAATAGTTGCTGTATTTTTTTTTTAATCAAAGAGTGTTGGATCAGCTTGTTGGACCCATGCAGATGTGCAGTTTTTTTTGCAGTATATTTCTTTCATACACATACGTGCATATACTGTTGTGTTCTCCCTGATTTATTTGGAGAAGCAGGTGAAGATCATCTGACAAGAATTCTACAGAACAGTTTTCTTCAATTTTTGTTTGAAATTTATTAATAGGAAGTAAGAAATAAGAATTTGATTGCCTGAAAGAGAAAAGTTTGCATTATATACTATATACAATAATTGGTTATTAAGTAAGCAGTTGACATTAATCTGATAGCATAATTTTCTAAGTTTGCTTGTCATACTGTAGCCTCTACACTATCACAGCGAGAGTTATGGAAAGACTGATCTGTGCATTTTCCTGTAGATATTCCCCCATTCTTCAGCATACAAAGAGATGTTTGTTTTAGTGAGCATAGATAGAAAACATAGCATGAGAATTTTCTTTGTAATAATAATTTGGGTGACTTTTTTTTTCCACCGTCAGAAAATTCTGTGATTTTTGGTGTGGGGGGAAACAAAATTTCTTTCTTTCTTCATCATTTTACAGTGGCATAGAAACAACAATTTCAAAACAGGTCCATGCGAGTTAAGCATGAAAGTGCAGCTTCAAAAAATAAATAAATAAAATAAATGGGGACGGTTGCAGAGAGGCAAATTAGTACATCCAGATCTGTAATCAGCAGGAAAACTCAACATTATAGAGGAAGTACCGGAGACAAAACAAAGCACAGATGCTGTTCATGTACTGAAGATAACAAGATTGCTTGGAAGCTTAATTACAAGGACGTTATGTGTCATAGACACTGTAGGCCAGTTAACGGAAACAAAAAATATGCCTCAGATACGCTAAGGGTAGGTCTCTTGTACAGGTTTCCTATCAGAATGAATGGAACTTATTTCATCGTCAGAAAAAAAGACAGATAAACAGCATTAAATCAGTGAAATTGAAACAAAAACAAATAAATAATGAAAACAAAGCATCATCAGAACCAAAAAAGAATGAGATTTTTCTGCCATATTAAAAAGCATAACTCACAGAAAACCTTCTTGGAAGTTAAGAGGAAAACAGTACCAGAGCAGGTTGGATGGACATCATCAATACAGAAAATTGAATATGTCTTTATAGTTGTGAACTGTGCTGGATGGTTCATATGTTCAGCACAGAATCTTTCTTTCGTTAACCTTGATATGATTTTACGAAACAGTTTTGTAAATACGTCAAACATATTTTTGATAGTTCATCAGTTTTAGTTTTGTATAACGTAGTTTTGCACAAATATTACCATTCGAGTCTCATATTCTTTTAGGTTTTTCTTTTCAGTTTTATAATACATTTAAACTTTACAGAAACCGTGTGTTGTAAGTGACCATATTTGTCTTGTAGATTTTATGAGTAAAATGTAGCAAAGTTGACATCATGTGGTGTTCTCTTATTTTCTTATTGTGCTGGATATCTTAAGTATGATGGGGTTTTTTTTCTTCTCAGAAAGGAGCGTTGGCTGTCTTGTGTCACAGTATGAAGCTGTGCTGTGGTATCTGCCATTTTCGGCCCCGACACATGCGACTTCGGCTTGGGGTATTTTTAGGACGGGGCTCGCATTCCCGATTTCAAATCCCTATTCACGCAACCAGACTGACTACTGTCTGTTTCCAGGGGTGGGAGCATCACTGGGAGACTGATAAAGGTCTTGGTCAACTGTGGTTCGCCAACAGTGTTACAAGCGGTCAAATTCTTGTATCACAGTGGAATTTCAAGCTGGTGTCCTTTGCAGGCGATGCGGTTAAGATGTTGAGGCACAGCATCGCGTCGACTTGGAAGCGAGGCACGGCATCGCGTCGACTTGGAAGCGAGGCACGGCATCGCGTCGACTTGGAAGCGAGGCACGGCATCGCGTCGACTTGGAAGCGAGGCACGGCATCGCGTCGACTTGGAAGCGAGGCACGGCAGTTACTATTTTCAGTCCCTGAGGGGTGCTGAAAAAAACGGAGCGTGAAATAGGAGACTCCACCGCCATGGGGACAGGGGCGATGTCTGTCCCGTTAGTTAGGCTAGGCTTGGGGGGGGGGTACCAACGGGGAGGTGGTACAGGGTCATGGTCGGTATAGTTCGCCTCCCAGAAATAGCAGAGAAAGGACTACGGACCTGAGAGAAAGGAAAACAATAAGGAATGGCTGTGGCTTGAAACCCGGGCGAGCAGCAGTTCAACAGGAAAGGACAACGCGCTATCAACTCAGCCATCTTTTATCCCTAGTGGTAGGCGGTTACTCATTCTACTGGAGTCCAGGGTTCGAGTTACTGTTGTTCTTTCTTACTATTTTTCTTTCTCTCACGTGTAAAGCATGTTAATCACACACACTTGAACGATGTATCCCCTTTAACAACGTTCATCGCTTACGCGTGCGGGGAAATCGTCAGTTAGTCTGATAAACGCTGATGTCGAGACCACTAATGCGAAAAGAAAGAGTGAATTATGACTGAAGAGTTCTCTAGGTGAATTATGACTGAAGAGTTTTCTGGGTGAATTATGACTGAAGAGTTCTCTGAGTGAATTATGACTGAAGAGTTCTCTGACTGAATTATGACTGAAGAGTTCTCTGGGTGAATTATGACTGAAGAGTTCTCTGACTGAATTATGACTGAAAAGTTCTCTGAGTGAATTATGACTGAAGAGTTCTCTGACTGAATTATGACTGAAAAGTTCTCTGAGTGAATTATGACTGAAGAATTCTCTGAGTGAATTATGACTGAAGAGTTCTCAGGAGAGTTTAAAGTCTCGGCTTATGGCGATCCACGTCCCCAGTCCTTTCCTCCCCACCACATTGTTTTTTTTTCCACACATTAGCACACACGCACAGACCAGAATCACCCCACATAAACACATGCAGTTTATTTGTTCTCAGATTTCTGATAACAGCAGGCTAAAACATTGTTTCCCAAGTTTGTTCAGACTACCTCCCCTTTTCTCCCAGGTCATATCCGGGCACATAACCCCCTCCCCCCATGTACATTTCATACAAAGACCTATTAAACTACACAACTAAAAACTCCAGAAAGAAACCAGTTTAACAATACCAAGAAGTACATTTATAACTCGCCTACTTCATTATTTTCTCAACGTTTAATGTTATGGATGAGTTTTATGTAGGGACACACGTTCCTCAATATCAGGTGTAAAAGTGCTAAGAAGGAACGTATTACTGTCCCCGTCTACGGCTTCGTTTTCCCTCAACGTCCTCCTACTGCACCCATTTTCTTCCAGAACCCGGTGCTTCCAACGTCCACTGGGGGGGGGGGGGGGGCGTTATCGCCCACTTTGGGAAACGCTTCGCTAAAATATGCTACATTTTTATTTCCTGCTATTCCAACAGATAATATGCTAAAGTCAGAGAACAAAATTATAAAACTAATAAATCAATAACTGCAGATAAGCTGCTCTTAATTTGCATTAACCGCTAAATCAGTGTATTGAAGTTTAGAATGCGGAAGTTAAAATTTATGAACTGTTCAGCCTAGAGAACTTTTATGGGGCGTTCATTTTCAAGATCACAGACTCCATGTCATTATCCGATTGGCTGAAGCTGAGATGGGCCGCAGCAAAAAGATGGCGGGAAATGAAAGGAAGGAGCGGATATTTCCTGGCTGTCTGTTTCATCCGGACATTGTAAAAACTTGGTTATGTAGTTCCGAGGCGAGAGAGCTGAACCGGATTTTACGATGAATGACCTTTTTTTCTTTCTTTTCTTCAAACATGAGGACTTAATTTAAACACCAAGATTTTTTTATTCAAATTTTTATAAGTGATGTGAGAATGGACATTTGCTTTCTTCTGTTTAGAGAAATGATAAAACCTTACATAGTTTAGCTTTTTTTGAGTTTTCATTTGTCTGTTAAGTCTAGGGCAAGCAGGAAAATGAATCTGATGAACAAAGGAAATAAGAACTAGGTATTGAGATATTTAAAAAAAAACATATTAGAGAATATAACAATGGGGTCTAGAGAGTGAAAACCTGCATTGACTTGGATATTGTAAGAATATAACAACTGAGTCTCGAGAGCGAAAACCTGCAGTGACGTGGATATTGTAAAAATATAACAATGGAGTCTAGAGAGTGAAAACCTGCAGTAGCGTGAATATTGTTAGAATATAACAATGGGGTCTAGAGAGTGAAAACCTGCAGTAGCGTGAATATTGTTAGAATATAACAATGGGATCTAGAGAGTGAAAACCTGCAGTGGCATGGATATTGTTAGAATATAGCAATGGAGTCTAGAGAGTGAAAACCTGCATTGGCGTGAATATTGTTAGGATATAACAATGGAGTCTAGAGAGTGAAAACCTGCATTGGCGTGGATATTGTTATTGATCGCGTTAACTTAAAAAAGAGAAAAACCTTTTGGAGGTCGTCGGTTACTGTAACTGGTTTATATTATTAAAAAAAACTAGTAAAAAAGCAACCAGCGAAATCAGCTGGTGGACAAATCGCCCCAGTTGGGCTTATGATGCCTAGTTTGCACGGAGGAGAATCTGCCAGTTTTGACTTTGATTCAGCATGAGGGGATTTTGTAAAGAATAAATGTCGCCGCAGATAAAACAAGAGAAAACATTCACACCAACATTTACTTTCGTTGATGTTTGAAAAGTTTGTTTAATTTTACATTTAAAAACGTGTAAAGCAGCGAATTCTGTATTGAGAAAATCGGTAGTTCAGAAAACACGTAATTCTAGGTGAAATAGATACAGTTGTACCGGTTTCAAAAAATATCCTAGCGCGATCACATTATATATACAGAATTATTCATAAGTGCGTGAAACATTAAAAAATTCGCAACAAATAAACTACGTAACGGATTATGATAATTCTTACGGGATTTAACTATCGGAGATGTCATATCTTATTTAATAATAAACTAGCTATAAGCAAAGAACAGAAACTACGTTATCAAATTAATGGTTCTATAAGTTATATAGTTTGCTAAACACATAGCCATAAATGTGAAATCACGATTCTGAGACCATGTTATATTCGAAGTAAATAAAGAGTAGGTCGGTCTAAAGACAATTCGGGAAAGGAGTAGCACAATTCATGTCAAGATATCTGTTATGCGAAGGTAGTGGTTTGAAGATCAAGCTGTAAAAAAAAGGCCTAAAAAAAAGCTTTTTGTATTAGTGCAACTGTCTCAAACGGGAGAGAATGTTGTAATACAGTGCATTAAGACATAAATACAACTTCACGCAAAAATCAGGAACACTTTTATGAGATTACGCAGGCGTTTACAGCGATGAAAGTTTCAGATAAGTTAATTATTAGAAAGACGGCGAGATACACCAGGTAGCTCAAACTATTTCAGCCAGGGTAAAGATAAATCAGCCTGAATAAACCTGCTGTTGCACTGAGAACAAGCTATAGCGAAATTTGTATTCTTGAAAGGCAAGTGTTGCAGCTGGCAGATGGTAACTGTGTAAATATCGAAATGGATGGGGCATGTGCTCCGGATGACTGACGACTCACTACCAAAAACAGCACCAAGATGGACACCACAGGGGAACAGTTTATTTTACGGGTGTTTACCCCATATGGGCTTTTCCTGCTGACGCCCATGATTCAGTGTTTACATGTTGGGTTGTTTAAGTGAATCGCTTACCTGAGCGACTGCGGTGAGTCCATGAAACGGACAGCACGGGATTGGCGGAAATGCTGAGAGATGTGTTAAATTGAGAGAGAAATGAATGGACGCTTGACCGGTGCGGGAGTCTGTGGTTGTCAGTTATAGAGTTTTGCGGTGAGAATGAAAGTTGGAACGTCAGTGTGTCTCGCCGTAAGATTTGTTTTCCAAGATGTATGAACTGTAACCGATCTATCAGATCAGTGACCTGATTTTATGAGATGGTTCAGCTGAAGCTGTGTGTTTTAACATTCCACTCGATGCACCTTTCATTCGTCAGATTATCATCATCACCATCATCATCTGGTTCCACCCATAAAACCTCTTGCACGTATCGTCATCATTGGACTTGGTTTTTATTTGCAGCTCGTGGTGCCTTGAAAAAGCTTGAAAGAATTCCTGGGTGCTTGGCTGAACGGAGATTATCAATGTGGGGGGGGGGAGTGGAGAGAGGGTTACCAAACTGTAAAGCGTACCCACACTGCCTACAGCAGAGGAAGGAGTACATTCATCCGGCAACTGATAACCTTCAGAAGAAACACCAGATTCGCGTGTCTGAAAATCTAGCACAGCTGCAGACAAGAAGTTGCAGACAAAAGAATCTTTCCCTAGTTTCTTAAAGTCCTTCCCTTCGGTGTTTTCCTTCAGAGTTTGCTCCCGGATTCTTCGACTCTCTCGGAGCACCCATAAAGTAGTGGGTTTAACAAACAAACAAAAATGATAGAACCATTTACTGTTATAAGGTAGCAGACGAACTGACTAGATACAGAATAAAACAGAGCAGTGGTTCTTAACGCCGAGTCCATGGACCTCCAGAGGATCCATGGAAGGATTTTTGGAGGCCCAGAGACCAGCAAATGAACTGGTTTGATAAAAAAAAAAACCTTAGTATCATCCAGGAGACATTTATCTACTGTCAAGCAGGCACAAAGATATGCAAGATAAAATAAATAAGCTAATTTAGAATGCTAACAATATAGGATTAAAGACCAGCGCAGGAAAGACAAAGTTAATGAAGCAAAATGTGAACAACAGAAATGTACTCAGAGTAGATAACGTGTTAGTGGAGGAGGTCAACAAATATCTTGTTAGTAGAGTAATAGAAGATGGAGACAGCACAGAAGACATCAACAACAGACTATTAGAGCAAACTAGGCCTTTGCAATGGTGCAGACTATGTGGAAATCTAAAACAAAAAAAGCTCTGCACGAAGATGAAAATCAGTATATTTAAAGAGTAATGTGCTAAGTGTATTACTCTATGGAAGTGAAAGCTGGAAAATCACCAAAAACTATAGAAAACAAGCTGAATTCTTTCCAGACTAAATGTTTTCGAAGAATATATTGGCTTAACACCGTAAGAAATATCATCTTGTTGGCAGAAATGGAGATGAGGCTACTGACAGCAATTATTGAGGAAAGACGCTGGCGATGGTTGGGACATGTGCTCCGAATGACTGACAACTCACTACCAAAAATAGCACTAAGATGGACACCACAGGGGAACAGAAGTAAGGGTAGACCAAAGGAGGTATGGAGAAGAACAAGAGAGAGGATATTCAGCAATAGAGGGCTCACTTGGACAAGAGCGGAAAAAAAGCAATGGACAGGGGATTATGGAAAACCCTTGCGGAAGCCCATTTTAGTGAGGGTACCATGGTACTATTTTTTAGTGAGGGACCACGGCTCTATTTTTTTTTTTAGTGAGGGGGCCATGGCACCATTTTTTTTAGTGAGGGACAACGGTTCTATTTTTTAATGAGGGACCACAGCTGTATTATGTTAGTGAAGGACCACAGCTCTATTTTTTGAGTGAGGGGTCACGGCTCTATTTTTTAGTGAGGGACCATGGCTCTATTTTTTAGTGAAGGGACCACGGCTCTATTTTTTAGTGAGGGGATCACAACTCTTCTCATGCCGGTAAAGGGATTTTTAAAAAAACGACTTTTCATTGCAAGTAACAATAACACCAATGCTAACAAGGAGGAAACTGAAGCAGCTGGACATGGGTGAGAAACATTGTCTATCAGCAAGGACACATTCTGGAGAAAGCCAATGTTTAAGTGACTAAGGTCAGTCTCGTGTTCTACATTGCTTATATAGTTCATGTGACGTCATAGTATCTGACTACATAGTTCCTGTACGTTACAGTGTCTGCCTATATATTTCATGTGACGTGACACTGTCTGCCTACATAGTTCATGTGATGTCACAGTGTCTGCCTATATAATTCCTGTGACGTCATATGTCTGTCTATATAGTTCCTGTGACGTCACAGTGTCTGCCTATATAGTTCCTGTGACGTCACAATATCTGCCTATATAGTTTATGTGACATCACAGTGTCTGCCTATATAGTTCCTATGACGTCACAGTGTCTGCCTATATAGTTCATGTGACGTCACAGTGTCTGTCTATATAGTTCCTGTGACGTCACAGTGTCTGTCTATATAGTTCTTGTGACGTCACAGTGTCTGCCTATATAGTTCCTGTGACGTCACAGTATCTGCCTATATAGTTTATATGACATCACAGTGTCTGCCTATATAGTTCCTATGACGTCACAGTGTCTGCCTATATAGTTCATGTGACGTCACAGTGTCTGTCTATATAGTTCCTGTGACGTCACAGTGTCTGTCTATATAGTTCTTGTGACGTCACAGTGTCTATCTATATAGTTCCCGCGACGTTATATTGTTCCACCGGTCGCTAGACCACGTGACTAAACTGACACGTTTCTTTAAAACGGTATAGTCTATCTAAGGCCATGAATCAGAGCTGCTCTCATCTCTACGTCGGTGCTGCTAGTTAAAAGTTCAACCAGACTAATAGGCGGGACTTGCGGTGCCCCCCCCACCCCACTTCCCCCCCCCCTCAGTTTTTTATGTATGGCCAAGTGTGACGAGGTGCCTGCCTTTGTTTGACTCCATATTTAGTGATGAAGCCACCCGCCCTAGCTTGCCCCCAGTTGATTATGATGCTTTTGTTTGATATCTTCACCTACCGGATAAGAACATTGTGTTCGCAGTTCCAGGGAGACAGGAGAGAGAGAGAGAGAAAAAAGAGAGAGAGAGAGAGAGAGGAAAATATGTAAAGCAGGGCTCAGCAGGTTAATGGAAGAGAGAGAGAAAGAGAGAGAGAGAGAGAGATGATCTCATCGCTAGAAAGAAAAATGTAAAAAAAAAAACTTGGAATGGATATAGACAGCGAGGAAGAAGGTCACGAAAGAGGACGCAAGGCGGGATTTGAGAGGATTTATGTTTTAAGAGCTTAGCGCCCTCCCCGATGAACTTGGAGAAAGAAAGGTGAATATAACGTTTTAAAAGATAATCCAGCGCGTCTAAGCAGAGCTTGGTATGTTACGTGCACAGGGTGGCTATTTTCTGCAGCAATTTGAGCTTAAAAGGTCATCATATAATCAGTCTTAAGCTTTTTGTACTAATTTATGTCTTTGATTTAGTGGCACAATTCAAAGACCTGTCTCACTTCGCCTCATCAGTTTCAGCTCAGTTAAACCGAGACCTGCTGGTACTATCATCATGTGTTATTCTCCCAGAAACGGTATTGAATCTTCGATGTACTTTGTCTCTAGCTTCCACGATTACAAAGTCCAGTCTCTAGCTTCCACGATTACAAAATCCAGTCTCTAGCTTCCACGATTACAAAGTCCAGTCTCTAGCTTCCACGATTACAAAGTCCAGTCTTTAGCTTCCACGATTACAAAGTCCAGTCTCTAGCTTCCACGATTACAAAGTCCAGCTTGTTTCAGATCCTGATGTTGTATAGCTCCATGTATCGTCTTTTGTTCCCTTGTTCACTTCCTCATTATGGTAGTGAAACTTTTCTTTTCTGTTTCTTGGCTTTTTCTCTAGGAATTAAAAACAATCAACGTCCATTCTCAACCGGTTGTGATGCAAGTTGTACGCCACTTTAATCTCTATATGCAACACAGCTTTACAGAAACAAGATCACACAACAACAGAGTTGAGTAAAGGCCATATAAGAACATCAACAGCAACTTATTACAGGAGTGATGAAGCAAAATCAACGACAAAGAGAAAGGTAAAGGTTCTATACAAGAAGCAGAGTAAAGGTGATACAACAACATCAACAACAGAGCAGAGTAAAGGTGATACAACAACATCAACAACAGAGCAGAGTAAAGGTGATACAATAACATTAACAACAGAGCAGAGTAAAAGTGATACAATAACATCAACAACAGAGCAGAGTAAAGGTGATACAATAACAATTACAACAGAGCAGAGTAAAGGTGATACAATAACATCAACAACAGAGCAGAGTAAAGGTGATACAATAACATCAACAACAGAGCAGAGTAAAGGTGATACAATACCATCAACAACAGAGCAGAGTAAAGGTGATACAATAACATCAACAACAGAGCAGAGTAAAGGTGGTACAATAACATCAACAACAGAGCAGAATAAAGGTGATACAATAATATCAACAACAGAGCAGAGTAAAGGTGATATAACAGAACAAACAACAAAACAAAACAATGATAATATAACAGAGCAGAGTAAATGCTATACAACAACATCAACAACAAAACAAATTAAGGATAATGCAGCAGAGTAGAGTAAAGGTGATACAGCAACATCACCAACAAAACAAAGCAAAGTTAATACGACAACATCAACAACAGAGCAACATTAAAGGGATGTAGGAACATAATCAACAACATTCATTCATTCATTTGCATGTCCCTTGCGGAACTTTGCCTCCCAAACAGCACTCCTGTAGGCCTCTCGGTTGTGAGCAAGATGGCCTGCTGCTGATGCATCCATTTCCAGATCGTCAACGATGTCTTGCAGCCATCTTCGCCTTGGTCTTCCTCTTTTTCTTTTTCCCATTATGTATCCTTCCAATACGGTCTTCTCTAAATTATCATGACGTTTAATGTGTCCAAAATATTTCAGTTTTCTCTCTTTAATCCTCTTCACTAGCCAGCCTTCTTCAATATTAAGCTCTTGTAGTATAGATATATTTGTTCTTTTTTGAAAAAATCAACAACAACAGATTAAATATTATAACAACAACAACAACACAACAACAACAACAACAAAACAATAGAGCAACGTAAAAATGACGCAGCAACAACAACAGGTCAGAGAAACTTTGGCAAGTGTTTACAGAATAAGAGAATATTTTAGCCATTACAAATATTTCGATTTAAATACGCTGATACTCTGTAATGAAAAAAAGAAAAATAGAAAAATAGAAAGACCTCCATTTACTTGCCAATGAAAGATTATTGTTATTATTATTATTTTTTAAGGGGCATAGCGACGTGTGATCCACGGCAAAAAAGCATGGGTTCTTTCTATTTCATGGGAAATGAACTGGGCGCTTGTTTTTCACAAGAGACCCCTTTCTTCTCTGTCCAGGAAACCGGGCACCCGAGCTTTAGCTGTAGCAGTGACACGCAACTCTGAAATTCGTTCATCAATTATTCCCCCTGAGACGTAACACTCCATTCTGGCTGCCTTGTAATGTGTTGATGCGTTAGGGGTTAGATTGATTTCCCAACACTTTAGCCCCATCTTGATAAAGAAGTAAAAGAGAGAAAAATATCATTTTTAAAAAAAGACGAAATGAGAAACCTTATTTATCCAAATCCTTAGAACGAAGTGATGAAACACATACAATCACACTTAAGAGGTACGGGAAACACTTTAAACTTCTTTAGTATTCTTCCATTCATCCGTTTTTTTTTTCCTTTAGCCATCTTTTGGTGGTCTATTTCTATGTTTGCTGAGAAAATAATTGTTTTTCTCCATGTACTGTCACGAATTGCCTCAAAGCTGTTTTTGCGATGTTTTAAATTATAACGTTGTCAAAGAATAGATGGAATTTATAAAATATCCCTTGCGGAATCTTATAAATATAATTTTCATAGAGGGATTATTGTTCTTATTAATATGATTTTACTGTTATTGTTCTTAATTGACGCTAAGACAGAATCATTATATTTCACCGGACAACACATTTTCACAGAAGTCATGCCCTTTTTATAAAACTAGCCATTTTTTTTTACATATTTTCGGGTGCTTAACTCGAATATGACAATCATAATGCAAAGCTGGCTACTTCTTTAAAAAAAATAATCTGCGATAGTCACTTATTAAATTGGGTTCAACGCTGGAGCCCCACTTCTATGTTCAACGTTTCTTTGCTTGCCGCTTGTGCAACTGCTCAGGATCATCTCTAGTTCATGTCCGGCAATAGTCAGTCAACACGGAAGTGGACCATTTGCCCTGACACCGTTTCTCTATTGTTGTGATGTCCTGATAGAAGCGTCCCTCATGTTCCTCATGCGCATCGCTAACGATGCCGGAGCTGTCGGAGAAGACATGCAGATGGGAATGGAGAAAATGCTACTTTAAGGACATACTGCAGCCAGGTTTGTGGTACATAGACAACATATTCTCAACCAATGTAGGGCTCCTTGGTTGTCATATATGGGTTGCAAGACCCACGCGCTGTCATATATATGAGTTACAAGAGCCACATGCTATCATGTATGGGTTACAAGACCCATACGTTGTCATATATGGGTTACAAGAACCATACGCTGTCATATATGGGTTACAGGAGCCACATGCTATCATATAAGGGTTACAAGATCTATACGTTGTCATATATGGGTTACAAGACTCATATGTTGTCATATATGGGTTACAAGAACCATACGCTGTCATATATGGTTACAGGAGCCACATGCTATCATATATGGGTTACAAGACCTATACGTTGTCATATATGGGCTGGAAGATTTATACGTTGTCCTAAATGTGCTACAAGACTTAAATGTTGTCGTATATAAGTTACAAGACTTAAATGTCGCATTTGGACTATAAGGCATACATGTTGTTGTATGTGGATTATACTATGCTGAGAGACAGACAGAGCGCGAAAGAGAGAGTAAGACAAAGAAAGAGAGGGAGAGACAAAAAGAAAGACTGAGAAACAGACAAAGAAAGACAGACAGACCGATAGAGCAAGACAGAGAGAGACAGGTAGACAGACAGAAAGAGACAGAGAGACTGAAAACAGACAAAGAAATAGAGACAGACAGACAGAGAAAAAGAGAGAGACAGAAAGAGAAATAGCGATAGACAGAGAAAGAGAGAGAAAGAGAAGAGAGAGAGAGAGAGAGAGAGTGAGATAGACAGAGAAAGAGACAGACAAACAGACAGACAAAATAAAAATGTTGGTACATAATGCGGAGGAAAAAACCCCATGATTGTTCTAGCTTTTTTTCAAACTCTCAGGGGGACCGATGATATAAAGAATAGAATATAACATTGTACTCATCAAGAGAGAAACAAGCCAGAAATGAAGAAAGCCACTGTCATGGCATGCCAGACTGTCATCAGGTCTAACTAATATTCTAATCTGAAAATATTCAAGAAAACAGCCAGTCTGGCATATGGTAATCCACAACGCCTGTTGCCTGATGCGCATCTGATAGGAGATGTCAGTAAAGCTATGAGTCTGATCATCTGTTAGGAGATGTCAGCAAAGTTATGAGTCTGATCATCTGTTAGGAGATGTCAGCAAAGTTATGAGTCTGATCATCTGTTAGGAGATGTCAGCAAAGTTATGAGTCTGATCATCTGTTTCATGGGAAATGAACTGGGCGCTTGTTTTTCACAAGAGACCCCTTTCTTCTCTGTCCAGGAAACCGGGCACCCGAGCTTTAGCTGTAGCAGTGACACGCAACTCTGAAATTCGTTCATCAATTATTCCCCCTGAGACGTAACACTCCATTCTGGCTGCCTTGTAATGTGTTGATGCGTTAGGGGTTAGATTGATTTCCCAACACTTTAGCCCCATCTTGATAAAGAAGTAAAAGAGAGAAAAATATCATTTTAAAAAAAAGACGAAATGAGAAACCTTATTTATCCAAATCCTTAGAACGAAGTGATGAAACACATACAATCACACTTAAGAGGTACGGGAAACACTTTAAACTTCTTTAGTATTCTTCCATTCATCCGTTTTTTTTTTCCTTTAGCCATCTTTTGGTGGTCTATTTCTATGTTTGCTGAGAAAATAATTGTTTTTCTCCATGTACTGTCACGAATTGCCTCAAAGCTGTTTTTGCGATGTTTTAAATTATAACGTTGTCAAAGAATAGATGGAATTTATAAAATATCCCTTGCGGAATCTTATAAATATAATTTTCATAGAGGGATTATTGTTCTTATTAATATGATTTTACTGTTATTGTTCTTAACTGACGCTATTTATATTTCACCGGACAACACATTTTCACAGAAGTCATGCCCTTTTTATAAAACTAGCCATTTTTTTTTTTACATATTTTCGGGTGCTTAACTCGAATATGACAATCATAATGCAAAGCTGGCTATTTCTTTAAAAAAATAATCTGCGATAGTCACTTATTAAATTGGGTTCAACGCTGGAGCCCCACTTCTATGTTCGACGTTTCTTTGCTTGCCGCTTGTGCAACTGCTCAGAATCATCTCTAGTTCATGTCCGGCAATAGTCAGTCAACATGGAAGTGGACCATTTGCCCTGACACCGTTTCTCTATTGTTGTGATGTCCTGATAGAAGCGTCCCTCATGTTCCTCATGCGCATCGCTAACGATGCCGGAGCTGTCGGAGAAGACATGCTTGTGGGAATGGAGAAAATGCTACTTTAAGGACATACTGCAGCCAGGTTTGTGGTACATAGACAACATATTCTCAACCAATGTAGGGCTCCTTGGTTGTCATATATGGGTTGCAAGACCCACGCGCTGTCATATATATGAGTTACAAGAGCCACATGCTATCATGTATGGGTTACAAGACCCATACGTTGTCATATATGGGTTACAAGAACCATACGCTGTCATATATGGTTACAGGAGCCACATGCTATCATATATGGGTTACAAGATCTATACGTTGTCATATATGGGTTACAAGACTCATATGTTGTCATATATGGGTTACAAGAACCATACGCTGTCATATATGGTTACAGGAGCCACATGCTATCATATATGGGTTACAAGACCTATACGTTGTCATATATGGGCTGGAAGATTTATACGTTGTCCTAAATGTGCTACAAGACTTAAATGTCGTCGTATATAAGTTACACGACTTAAATTTTGCCGTATATAAGTTACAAGACTTAAATGTCGCATTTGGACTATAAGGCATACATGTTGTTGTATGTGGATTATAATATGCTGAGAGACAGACAGAGAGCGAAAGAGAGAGTAAGACAAAGAAAGAGAGGGAGAGACAAAAAGAAAGACTGAGAAACAGACAAAGAAAGACAGACAGACAGATAGAGCAAGACAGAGAGAGAGACAGGTAGACAGACAGAAAGAGACAGAGAGAGACTGAAAACAGACAAAGAAATAGAGACAGACAGACAGAGAAAAAGAGAGAGACAGAAAGAGAAATAGCGATAGACAGAGAAAGAGAGAGAAAGAGAAGAGAAGAGAGAGAGAGAGATAGACAGAGAAAGAGACAGACAAACAGACAGACAAAATAAAAATGTTGGTACATAATACGGAGGAAAAAAACCCATGATTGTTCTAGCTTTTTTTTCAAACTCTCAGGGGGACCGATGATATAAAGAATAGAATATAACATTGTACGCATCAAGAGAGAAACAAGCCAGAAATGAAGAAAGCCACTGTCATGGCATGCCAGACTGTCATCAGGTCTAACTAATATTCTAATCTGAAAATATTCAAGAAAACAGCCAGTCTGGCATATGGTAATCCACAACGCCTGTTGCCTGATGCGCATCTGATAGGAGATGTCAGTAAAGCTATGAGTCTGATCATCTGTTAGGAGATGTCAGCAAAGTTATGAGTCTGATCATCTGTTATGAGATGTCAGCAAAGTTATGAGTCTGATCATCTGTTAGGAGATGTCAGCAAAGTTATGAGTCTGATCATCTGTTAGGAGATGTCAGCTAAAGTTATGAGTCTGATCATCTGTTATGAGATGTCAGCAAAGTTATGAGTCTGATCATCTGTATGAGTTACAAGAGCCACATGCTATCATGTATGGGTTACAAGACCCATACGTTGTCATATATGGGTTACAAGAACCATACGCTGTCATATATGGTTACAGGAGCCACATGCTATCATATATGGGTTACAAGACCTATACGTTGTCATATATGGGCTGGAAGATTTAT
This sequence comes from Achatina immaculata, assembly GCA_009760885.1. Lineage (NCBI taxonomy): Eukaryota > Metazoa > Mollusca > Gastropoda > Stylommatophora > Achatinidae > Lissachatina > Lissachatina immaculata. Next base: position 31,666,896 of record CM019691.1, on the reverse strand, counting down.
ACGTTGTCCTAAATGTGCTACAAGACTTAAATGTCGTCGTATATAAGTTACACGACTTAAATTTTGCCGTATATAAGTTACAAGACTTAAATGTCGCATTTGGACTATAAGGCATACATGTTGTTGTATGTGGATTATAATATGCTGAGAGACAGACAGAGAGCGAAAGAGAGAGTAAGACAAAGAAAGAGAGGGAGAGACAAAAAGAAAGACTGAGAAACAGACAAAGAAAGACAGACAGACAGATAGAGCAAGACAGAGAGAGAGACAGGTAGACAGACAGAAAGAGACAGAGAGAGACTGAAAACAGACAAAGAAATAGAGACAGACAGACAGAGAAAAAGAGAGAGACAGAAAGAGAAATAGCGATAGACAGAGAAAGAGAGAGAAAGAGAAGAGAGAGAGAGAGAGAGAGAGATAGACAGAGAAAGAGACAGACAAACAGACAGACAAAATAAAAATGTTGGTACATAATACGGAGGAAAAAAACCCATGATTGTTCTAGCTTTTTTTTCAAACTCTCAGGGGGACCGATGATATAAAGAATAGAATATAACATTGTACGCATCAAGAGAGAAACAAGCCAGAAATGAAGAAAGCCACTGTCATGGCATGCCAGACTGTCATCAGGTCTAACTAATATTCTAATCTGAAAATATTCAAGAAAACAGCCAGTCTGGCATATGGTAATCCACAACGCCTGTTGCCTGATGCGCATCTGATAGGAGATGTCAGTAAAGCTATGAGTCTGATCATCTGTTAGGAGATGTCAGCAAAGTTATGAGTCTGATCATCTGTTAGGAGATGTCAGCAAAGTTATGAGTCTGATCATCTGTTAGGAGATGTCAGCAAAGTTATGAGTCTGATCATCTGTTAGGAGATGTCAGCTAAAGTTATGAGTCTGATCATCTGTTATGAGATGTCAGCAAAGTTATGAGTCTGATCATCTGTTATGAGATGTCAGCTAAAGTTATGAGTCTGATCATCTGTTATGAGATGTCAGTAAAGCTATGAGTCTGATCATCTGTTATGAGATGTCAGTAAAGCTATGAGTCTGATCATCTGTTAGGAGATGTCAGCAAAGTTATGAGTCTGATCATCTGTTATGAGATGTCAGCAAAGTTATGAGTCTGATCATCTGTTATGAGATGTCAGTAAAGCTATGAGTCTGATCATCTGTTAGGAGATGTCAGCAAAGTTATGAGTCTGATCATCTGTTAGGAGATGTCAGCTAAAGTTATGAGTCTGATCATCTGTTATGAGATGTCAGCAAAGTTATGAGTCTGATCAACTGTTATGAGATGTCAGCAAAGTTATGAGTCTGATCATCTGTTATGAGATGTCAGCAAAGTTATGAGTCTGATCATCTGTTATGAGATGTCAGCAAAGTTATGAGTCTGATCATATGTTAGGAGATGTCAGCAAAGTTATGAGTCTGATCATCTGTTATAGGTGTCAGCAAAGTTATGAGTCTGATCATCTGTTAGGAGATGTCAGCAAAGTTATGAGTCTGATCATCTGTTATAGGTGTCAGCAAAGTTATGAGTCTGATCATCTGTTAGGAGATGTCAGCAAAGTTATGAGTCTGATCATCTGATAGGAGATGTCAGCAAAGTTATGAGTCTGATCATATGTTAGGAGATGTCAGCAAAGTTATGAGTCTGATCATCTGTTATGAGATGTCAGCAAAGTTATGAGTCTGATCATCTGTTAGGAGATGTCAGCAAAGTTATGAGTCTGATCATCTGTTAGGAGATGTCAGCAAAGTTATGAGTCTGATCATCTGTTAGGAGATGTCAGCAAAGTTATGAGTCTGATCATCTGTTAGGAGATGTCAGCAAAGTTATGAGTCTGATCATCTGTTAGGAGATGTCAGCAAAGTTATGAGTCTGATCATCTGTTAGGAGATGTCAGCAAAGTTATGAGTCTGATCATCTGTTAGGAGATGTCAGCAAAGTTATGAGTCTGATCATCTGATAGGAGATGTCAGCAAAGTTATGAGTCTGATCATCTGATAGGAGATGTCAGCAAAGTTATGAGTCTGATCATATGTTAGGAGATGTCAGCAAAGTTATGAGTCTGATCATCTGATAGGAGATGTCAGCAAAGTTATGAGTCTGATCATCTGTTAGGAGATGTCAGCAAAGTTATGAGTCTGATCATCTGATAAGGAGATGTCAGCAAAGTTATGAGTCTGATCATATGTTAGGAGATGTCAGCAAAGTTATGAGTCTGATCATCTGTTATAGGTGTCAGCAAAGTTATGAGTCTGATCATCTGTTATAGGTGTCAGCAAAGTTATGAGTCTGATCATCTGTTATAGGTGTCAGCAAAGTTATGAGTCTGATCATCTGTTAGGAGATGTCAGCAAAGCTATGAGTCTGATCATCTGATAGGAGATGTCAGCAAAGTTATGATCCTGGCGTTGTGGAGAGATCTTGATTTCGTCCTACCGAGAAATCACGCAGATGTAGCTTCACCTAAGAGCTTAAACACTGAAGAAGAAAGAATTCGGAGTGATATTATAGTTGATCAACAGCTTGCCTTTAGTATTTCATAGGACTTTATGTAAAATAAGTATCCTCTGCCCGATTCTAAATGCCCTACAAAAAGGAACAAATCTCCATACAGAAGTGCTGTTTAAAATTCTGAACATTATGCGGCATGGTATAGTGGTTAGTGCACTCGCCTGCTCATCAGAAGGTCCATTGTTCGATTTTGCACTCGGGCTGAATTTTTATCAGACTGACCGGCATCAGGGTCAGCCCAGCCTCAGAAAATGGGCACCTGGGGGTCTCCCTAGGGAAACAATGGCAGCGAGGACTGCCTCTGGTGTCCCTACCTCAAATGCTGTAGTGGTCTAGAAATGTGAAGCCATTGAGACTTCACACCTATGTGGCATGCTAATGCTGCGGGACATGGATGCGGTGCAGGTGCGCAAGCCAACTAGATCTTCTCCAACAGACGAGTCTAGAGGACGTGTACATGAAGCAGATTCTTTGCAATGCTTCAGAGAAATTGGGAACTTTTTCCCATGGAAATTTAATAAAAGCTTTGAATTTTAACATAGAACATTTATTTTATTTTATTTATTTGTTTTTATTTATAATTTTATTTTATTTGTTGCTTCCTCTTTCTCATAAAGTGTCCTGCAATTCGAAGGTGTGTTGGATTTCGCCAGCAATTCCCGCTGCTGGCGAGATTCTTCAGCTGCTGTGCGTGGGGTGAAACTCCTCCCGGCCAATGAAGAAAAATGCGATTAGGGTTGCTGTGCAGCGCCGTCGTGGAAAAGGCGAAGGATTAAGTGAAATGACCGGTAGTCTCGAGGTCAGGACTAATGAAATCACGGCATCTCTGTTCTAGAGGTCGGCCACGTCCTACATACACCCATACTGGGGCAGATTGTCTATACTGGCTTAACCCAGGAGTTAAACTAAGACATTGCTGGCGAGATTTTTCGGCTGCCGCGCGTGGAGCGAAAGTCCTCCCGGCCAATGAAGAAAATGCGGCTAGGGTTGCCGCGCGGCGCCGCTGTAAAAAGTTGATAGAAAGGATAAAGTGAAGTTTAATCGGTATGTCCAGTAGTCTCGCAGAAAGAGGTACTCATACCACGACACCTCTGCTCTAGAGGCTGGCCACGTCCGGTATACACCCATACTGGTGAAATATGCCTAAACCGGCTTAAGCCATGGGAGAAAACTGATGATTACTCATGACACGGTACCTCCGCTCTAGAGGTCGGTCACGTCCTAAACAGACCCATGCTGGGATAATACGTCTAAACCGGCTTAATCCAGAGGTGAAACTTACTAGTGGCGAGGATTCGTCCTCCTGGACAAGAGCTCCGTCCTGGTCACAACTAGGAAGGGTAGCGGCCGCGACCACAAACTACGAAGTTGGAGACACTGGACCACTGCAGTCTAGATAGGCAACTATCTCTCACCCGACGGGGATGTATGCGTATCCTAAGCATGCTGAGGTTTTCCGGTGAGAAAGTCCAACGCTGGACTAGATGGGCAACCACCTCTCACCCGGCGGGGATATATGGGTATCTCAAAACACGTCGAGGTTTTCCAGTGACAATGTCCAACTCTAGGCGGGATGGGCAACCACCTCTCACCCAGCAGGGATATATTGATATCCAAAACACGTCGAGGTTTTCCGGTGAGAAAATCCAACCTTAGATTAAACTGGTGCAACGAAAACCACAGTGTAACGCAATCTCGCTTCTGAGACCCACCGAGAATACAGGCTCAAGCCCTGCGATACTCTGAACCTCTTGTGGTCCTCTCGGGGATCTTGTGTGGTCCTTTTGGGGACCACAGGGAGACTACGGGACATATCGAGGACCACAGGAGTAAATTCAGTAGGATCACGGGGTGGTCTTGGTGGTAGAAGCGAAAGAAGAAGAAGAAGCCAGCAATTCGAAGGTGTGTTGGATTTCGCCAGCAATTCGAAGATGTGTTGGATTTCGCCAGCAATTCGAAGGTGTGTTGGATTTCGCCAGCAATTCGAAGGTGTGTTGGATTTCGCCAGCAATTCGAAGGTGTTTGAACTTTAATTCGAAGGTGCTGATTTTCGCCTGTAATTCGTTGTGGTTCCAGCGAGAGAAATAAAACTGGATATTCTGGAACTGAACAAAAAAAAACGCTGATAACACATTTCTTTTCTGTAAATGGCCTGAAAATGTAACATTCGTCAATCAAGCTATCAATATTTTACGAACATCCATTACTCTCGCCAGATATTTTTCCCACCACAGAAATAACAAAAACTCCGGTGCGGATTATAACAGGAAAAAAATGTTAAGAAATAGGAGACAAACAACAAGAACAAAAATAATCCTCTACATCAGAATTCAAAGCGCCCTTACGCCTGGGCAAATATTCTGGTTTCTCCGCGTTACCAATAGTTTCTTCTTCCTACGTTTATCTCCCCTCTCATTATTTCCCTTTACTGTTGGTAACTGAATACATCAGCCTTGGTGGCCAGTGTTGTACTGTCGGCCACATTTTGTATGTATTTTGTTATAACGTAAAGGTTTCTTCCAGAGCTGTTCACTGACTTCTTCTTCTTCTTCTCCTCTCTCTCTCCCCCTCTTCCCCGCCCCCCCCCCCCACTACGCCTGCTCAACCATTCAAAAAATGTTAAATATCTTTTCTTTGTGATTGTATTCTTCTTCTTTTCTCTGGACATTTTATCTTAGATAAATTTGTTTTATAAACGTACATTGAAGTAACAGAGCACACAGTGTTGTATAGTTATATGCCTTGAAAAAAAATCGTAAACAAAGCACGCATTTTTAGACATGAGAGAAGGAAAAATGACAAGAGAATTACATAGGGCTTGAACCGCAAACTCTGGTAGGACGAGTAGTTGTATAGCCACGACAGAACAGCGCATTAATCAACTTAGCCATCTAACACCTACCCCCGCGCGCCCCGCCCCCCCCCCGGAAAAAATGAGTAAAAAACGGTGTTTGATAGCCAAGTTATCAATGCCTGTCTGACCGAAAATCGAGACACCCGAACAGGAAACGAAGCCACGACCCGGAAATTTTGTCGCTTAGATTCAGCCTCTCCAGAGTACAAACGTGAGACACAAGCCTTGGTGTTTCCTGTATGTAATATATATATATATATATATATATATATATATATATATATATATATATATATATATATAAACTAGGTGCTATAAAGATACGTTTACTTATAGGTATCATTTTCCAGTTCATGCATATCCGAACATTGACTTTCCGCATCAATACACAACACATGCAGGTACACATTTCTATGCAATCAAAGGAATGCTCAGATGTATTAGGTAACGGGAGAGGGTTCTAAGGAGTGATACATCTTGCCTTAATCTGCAGAATTAGATGACTATAGGCAGTCTGGTTACGTCAAAATATTAGGCGTCGTCAGTAGGTTAGGGTTTAGGGTTAGGGTTTATGATCAAGGAGTTCATAATGAATCAAGAAGAAGAGTGACCCCATGAACTTCTCGATCATCTGATGTCACGTCCGTGAACTCTTTTTTTTTTTTCTCTCTTTTTTTTTCTGGAGCTTATATTAAAAAGAAGAGAAACCAAGCTGTAATTAGGCAGGGGTACACTGCAAGAACTGCAGGAGATTATGTGCATTATGGTTGATAAAGGAATTTATAGCAGATCAAGAAACAGAAACAGCTTATTTCACTCTTCATTTTCAATATTTTAAATGGAAGTATCTAAATGTCACTCGTTCGTTATGTCTCACTCCTTCCATACGGCATTTATGTGAACTCCTTCGTTATGTCATTCTTTTGTTTCGCATCCGATTTCAACTCACTTCAGATTTACACATGATGTCTTATGTTACAATGGTTTATTCAGTCTATGTAGATCAGTGTTTCCCAGACTTGTTCGGGCTGCCGTCCACTTTCCTCCCACGCCACATCCTCAGCACCCCTCCCCCTTTCTTTATGTACTACTCGTGCAATGGCCTATTAAACTGGGATATACAGTACACAACTACAAATTTCAGCTAACAAACCAGTTTATTTAACAATATGATTACTTACTACGAATCGCTTATGCAACCTAATACAGACATTTGCGTGCCGTGAAGGAGTACATTCATAACTCACCTTCTGCATTATTTTCTCAGCTTTTAACGTGATTGATGAGCTTCATGAAGGGAAACAAGTTTCTCAATATCAGGTTGAAAAATGCTAAGAAGGAAAGTACTACTGCCCCCATCTGCTGCTTCATTTTCTCTCAATGCCCCCTTACTGCCCCCTTTTCTTCTACTGCCCTTCTCCCCTCTCTCCCTCCCCCGATCCTTTTTCTGTCACCGCCCCCCCCCCGGTTATTTCCGAAGCACACAAGGGGGCCATTATCGCCCACTTTGGGAAACACTGAGATGGACATCTGCCACAGTTTAACTTACTGACCCGCTGGAAGGGCACATAAACGTGAAAATCTAAAACACATTCTTCGCTACGCTCACAGAAAAAAAAGCAGCCATTGCAAGAAGCTACATTTCAACATTAAAAAAAAATGTTGTGTTGCCTCGTTCCTCATGTACATCTCAGTGTTGACAGGACAAATAAACTTCTTAATAACGTCCAGCGGTTTACTTCGTATAATAGATGTAGGGTATCTGTTACTTTCTCTTTCTACATAGACAAATAACAAAGCGATAAAGGACAGATTTGGAATTAAAGCGAGAAGCATAACAGAGGATAAGCACAACAGCAGATAAACATAACAGAAGAATAAGGTTCACTTGTTTTAATCGAGCCGAAAGTAATGTTTGCGACTGGACGATGGCAGCCGGACCAACCTCTCCACTGCCACAAGTGCAAGAAAATGTGTGTCATTTAATTATTACGTTTATTGTATTTCAGAAGCAAGTATCTGTATGAAGCAGCAGACAAACTTGAAGGAATTACTACTAAATCTTAGCAAGATTACTTATTTTCTAAATACATTAAAAAAATTCTCCATAAAACTAGAGCAGTTGAATATATATATATATATATATATATATATATATATATATATATATATATATATATATATATATATATATATAATTTTCAGTAGTAAGAAAAAGAAGACTGAAGTGATGGTCATCCTCAAAGAAAAGAATAACACCAAAATGTAGCATTACCATCGATGGCACAGAACTGAAACAAGTTGATAGATTCAAGTACGTAGGAACAATTATAACAGCTGATGGGAAATGTCACAACGAAATAAAAAGCAGACGTGCTCAGGCCATGTCAGCATTCCAGAAAATGAGAAACATCTTGTGCAACAGATCCATATCAATGGAAACAAGATTCTGAGTACTTAAATGTTACGTCGAGCAAATTTTGTTTTATGGATCTGAAACATAGTCTATGTATAAGAGAGTACAGCGAGAAATGGAGGCTATGGTGATGTGGTTCAAAAGAAGGATGTTGAAGGTACCATGGACACCCAAGAAAACAAATGAAGAAGACTTAAGAGAGGCTGGTGTTAAAAAGCAAGTTATAGCAAAGATCATATCTAGACAAGCGAGATTTATAGGACATTTCCCGAGAAGAAGAAAATTGGAATACCCTGTGGCAACTGGAAAAATTGAGAGAAGAAGAGATAGAGGAAGACAGAGAGAGAAGTTACTGGATGGACTGTCAGTGTGGCTAGGAAGAAAGTCACCGGCGGATCTCATAATCAAGTCTAAAGACAGGGACAGGGAATTGTGGAGAGAAATGATCGCATTCGCCACGAGGCATGGCACTTGAATTGAACTGAAGATCACGTGGGAGCATTCTGGAAATATGTCTGCCTCCATCAGAAGCACTTGAAAATTTCCCTGACGTTGTTCAGGAGCTCTTGCTTGGTGGGTTTCCTGTTACGTGGACTGGCCGAGGAGTAGAGTGACCCCACGGATCTCTTATCACTCCCATGGATCTGATATCATTCCCATGGATCTGATATCACTCCTATGGATCTGATGTCACTCCCATGGATCTGATATCACTCCCATGGATCTGATATCACTCCCATGGATCTGTTATCACTCCCATGGATCTCTCTCTCTCTCTCTCTCTCTCTCTCTCTCTCTCTTTCTGGAGTTTATGCTAAAAAAACCAGACAAACCAAGTTACAATCAGACAGGAGAACACTGCAAGAACTGAAGCAAATTACCTGTAATGTAGTTGAAAGCGCTACTTGACATATGCTACAGAGTGCCTGGACAGGTTCGATGTACGCAGAGCTTACACGAGGTACACGTGCTGGAATATAAAGGCAGTGTATGTTAAACGACACTCCTGGAATAAAATGAAATAACTCTTGTATTTTGTTTTCTAAAAGACACATGAATTTTAAAATAACAACGCTGCCTTGGGTTAGTCTGTTTAGACAAAAAGCTATCGGAGAAGGACGCACACAAACGGAGCCAGTAGGCAAGGGGAGATATCGCAGTGCTTACATTCCCTTGTCTAACAAGGCTTCGCCAATTTACGAATAAGATCTTTAATGAAATTTTAGAACAACCGAAATTATTTACAATTTTAAGAAAGAGACCTCCAAAATTTTTTTTGCACATGTCAAGAAAAGAAAAGAAGGCAAAACAACTTATTAATAAATGGAAAATTCTAAGGAAAAAAACAGAAGAGGGAGGTCAATAGAAAAGTATCTCAGCTGTCTGACTAAGATGGAGAAGCGTGATGGTCCACGCTATCTGGCCCTGCAAATTGTGAATTAATGAAAGATTTTCATTCTAGGAGACCTTGTATAAGTAGCAAGGAAAAGCGTATTAAACATTTTGCGAAATTCATCTTAGATTTCCCAGTAGATTTTGCAAGTTGTATTTTCTTGCTTGATTATGTATTATACACGATGTGGATGTTCAAAGTCTCCTTTGTAAGGTGTTATTTTCTTCTTGCTTGAATCTCTATTACAAACGGTATCTGTGCTCAAAATTTGGCTTCTTTAAGTTGATTTTTTTTTCCACAGTTAAGCTGCTTTTTTCTTATTAATACAAGAAATGTGTAGTAGTAGCTCTTGTATTCTCCTGCTTCTTCTTCTAATCTTCAGTATTTTCCTTTCACATGTTAATTATACCAATAGTGTTTTTTGGCGGTTTTCCTTGCTGGAGTCATCACTTGCTGGAGTCATCACTTGCTGGAGTCATCACTTGCTGGAGTCATCACTTATGAAAAAAAAAACATGCCCCTGACATATTTTGCACCATATTTCAAAAAGCTCGCACAGAAAGTTTGAAATGTCCATATCTGGATCAATTCTGAAATATCGATCGTGCTTTACAAAGCTGGCTATTTTTTTTTGTTTAATAAGTGAAGTTCGCTTTTGATTAAAATCTATTGATCCGTCATCGATCAGTGAGTGATTTGGTTCTCTGTGGCACATCAGCCTATGAGTCCGTGTATTGACTTCGCGGAGTGCTGGATGGAAACTTGAACATAATAATTACGTCTTAAGAAAGAAATACAATATTTGCTTCTAAGCGGCGTGTTTGTTTATGGATAAGCTGTACAGTCTTAAAAGTCTGGCTACGTCAACAGGAAGGAGTTCTCCAGAATAAAAGGAACTTAATTTAAAAAGATGCTGGAATGTTGTTGTTGGAGTTGTAAAAATCTTTCTTCTCCTCGTTCTACCTGTCGTTTTTTCGTTTTTTTTTTTTTTTTGTTGGCCGGAGGGGGGGGGGGGTCTACTTACATTTCATTTTTTCCTGTTTTCATAGCGGTTCATTTTGGAGGTTTCTTTCAATAGCAATAACATGCGCATAAGAGAAATAATGGAAATAAGAGACCGAATGGACCACAAGGAGAAGAAGAAGAAATTATTTGACGAGAAGCTGATAAATCATTTAGATAGTATCGACTAAACACGGACAGTGCAAAGTAGGAACCGATAAGCAAATAAGATAAATAAGAAGAGATAAAAAAAATTAACAGAACAGATCTCCCAAAGGAATGTGCTTTCAGAATCTTGAGAAGATTGAGAGAGTCAGCGTCATCAATGTCTGCGTCCAGATTTCAGAAATATGAAAATGTAAGATAATTTAAGTGGTAGAAGACTGAGTGATGATTGTGACGATGTTAAAAGAACTATCAGACGCAGTTTGAAATACAGCTGGGGGAAAACAACACTTGCTCGCAGCACGGCGACACATAAGAACGAACCTACTGTCCAGGAATTCCACTCATTGTTCTCTCTCGCTGATAATCAGGTGAGAATGTCAATAAAGATTTAGGTACTTTCTCTCTCCCTCTCTCTCTCTCTCTCTCTCTCCCTGAACCTTAAGTGCCCAGGGCACGTGGGGCTTCCGCAAGGGTTTTCCACAAATGCCTGTCCTTTGCCTTTTTCCTGCTCTTGCCCAGGTTAGCCCTCTATTTCTCAACATCCTTTCTGTTGTTCTTCTCCATGTCTCTTTTGGTCTACCCTTACTTCTGTTCCCCTGTGGTGTCCATCTTAGTGCTATTTTTGATAGTGAGTTGTCAGTTATTCGGAGCACATGTCCCAACCATCGCCAGCGTTTTTCCTCAATAATTGCTGTCAGTGGTTTCATCTACATTTAGGAGGTCTTCAGTCGGGCTGGGGACTTCCAGTGGCTGGCTTTCATCCACAACCTTCATGGGTTCAGTTTCCTGATAAGCAATTAATTTGTGAAAATAATTATGCTAATGTTGTTTGCTGTTCTCAAGATAACGATACCAGGGTGTTTAAGTGCGGAAAGGGATGAAAACGGACTAGTTGTTTTTATTTGCAAGGAAACAACGAGGCTGACTGAAGATATTACACTTCTGGGTGCCCTTATGCTGTGCCCTGGGCGGTCGTCAGCTCCTGCCCTCCTTTAGGTACGCCATTGTGCCAGACCTAGCCACAAGAAATGGAGAGCGTGATGTATGAGTACAAATGAAACGTCGTCATCATCATCATCATCATCATCATTGTCATCATCATCATCGTGGTGTTGCTGATCGTGATCAGCTTTTTAATAATATGATTCTTATGATGGGGACGACGATGATGCTTCTAGAGAGAGGTTTCTGCTGAGTATAACGCTCAAAGAGCACAGTCATTTCTACAGTCACTTCACACATCTTTTTTCATTATCCTCTCTTTCGCTCTCTCTCTCTCTCTCTCTCTCTCTCTCTCTCTCTCTCTCTCTCTCTCTCTCTCTCTCTCTCTCAAAAAAGAAGACTGAAATAAAAATTCACATCAAACTCTCATCTTGTGGACAGCAACTACTGAACACTTAAGACGGAGGTTAGAAGGCTGGTTTTAATGAACACAGTGTTTGCAGTCAATACCTCTGTATCCAGGAGCCGCGTGAGCCTCAGCCCTCTGTCCCGTGCTCGCATTTTATCCTTCGTCAATGTTTAAACAAGAAGGACTCACTGGGAAATTTGTGACGTGACTTACAATGTGCGAGTCTGCCTTCTTCGGAGGTAACTTCCTGCACTGCGATACGTTAATGAGTCGTTTTTCTGGCAAAAACGTCGCCTTCCATTCAAGCAAAGAAACGTGCTCACAAATAATAATAATAATAATAACAATTATGGGAGGCTATTAGCGCTTTTAGTTCAAGTAATTAATAAGTAGTTAGCTGTAGGTACTAGCCATTAACAAATCACCAGAAAAGAGAATAACAGTATTTGAAACGAAATGTTATAAAAGGGCACTTAGAAAATATGGATAGAAAGAAAATCAAACAAAGAGATACTCATGGGATTAGGTGTCGCAGAAAACCGGCTCGTTAGCACCATCAAAATTAAAAAAGCTGAGATACTTCGGCACAATAGCCTGGAGAGGTTGATAGAAGAAGGCAAAGTGCCCAGCAAAAGAGAAAAGGGACGACCTCGCCGCGAAGTGGACTCAGGACATCATGGAAAGTCTGAATATGTTACTGCAAGATGCTGGTCAACTTGCGCCAAGACCCTACTGCATTCGGGGAGGCTGTGAGAGGGACAACGTTCTCGAAAGGGCATATCACATGAGTGATTGAACTAGCCAAGTTCAGATTGGTATTTTTCTTCAACGGTCAATTTCAGATGAGAACTAAAAATCACAGTCGTCGTATATCCGGATCAGGTTGTATTTTCGGCTCATCCACAGTTTCTTATGGAAACCTGCCCAACCTTTCTGGTCCAGGATGCCAAGACAGCCTATTAAAACATTCATAAACTGTTTTTGACTCGTGACTAAAAACATATAGAATTAAGTCCTTTATTTCCTATTGATAACACACAATCTGCTCAATTGTTATTATTTCATATGTGTTTACCATACAGCTTTCTAAATATGGAGCTGGGTCGCCTCCATGATGAATAACATGAAAGATGGTAAACTGTAGAGAGACATGATCGGCAACGCCTCCAGGCATGGCACATGATGATGATACCACCACTTTTCGGTGTTGTAATATTTCGCGTTTAAACCTGTTTTTTTTTTAATAAAGGAAGACCAAAGAGTTAAAAAGCTTATCCTTTAATGATCCGTTAAACAGTAGGGATAAGTTTCGCCTGAACTTAAAATGAAACATAAATCCCTTTTGATGGAACAAAATAATAGGATAGCTGGTAGATCATTCATTCATTTGCATGTCCCTTATGGAACTTTGCCTCACTAACAGCACTCCTGTGGGCCTCTCGGTTGTGAGCAAGATGGCCTGCTGCAGGTCATCAACGATGTTGATCACGCACAATAAAAACTGCAAAATGGGGATCCAAGGCTGAGTATAGGGAAAACAGACTATTACAACGAAAGCAACCACAGAATTTTATTTTTAAATTTCCAAAGAGGAAAAGAAATCACACCAATGACGCTACATTTATCATTTCTACATTGTTTGGTCTTGTCCACATGTTCCCAAGAAGTTGTATATAGTGCCATTTTATACGTAATAAGCATAACAATGGAAATGGCAGCTACATCACTGCTATTCTTTTGTCAGCAGCTTCGTTTTCATTGAGCCATTATTCAGTTATTTAACACAGATTTTACCGTTAAAATAAAGTATTACCGTTAAAATAAAGTGTCAGTAAATGTAAACATTCCTTCTTTAATAATTTTATCAGATTTAGGGATAATATACATACTTGTTCCAGGACGGCTGACAGCAATTAAGACGGCAGATTCACATCTTTTATGCTGGCCTCCTCCTCCTCCTCATCCTCCCCTCCTCCTTCTTCGTCTACTTCTTCAGCGTTCAGTTTTGTATGCTCAGCTTTCTAAACAGAGAACTGGGTCCCTTCCATAAATCCTGCTGTCAGCAGGGACCCCAGAGTTTTTCCTCCATGCTTCCTTCTCGGGGCCGTACTTGAGGTCTGAGGTCTCTATATATATGGTTTAGGCCTGTGGTATGGAGCACAGTAAGGCAGTTTACATTTTAGAATCTCCAGTCAGGTTTATTTCTTATCTTATCTTATATCTTATATCCTTCCCGTGCCGTTAGACGTCACATAGGGCTCGCAAAGTAGTTCGCCAATTTTTCCCGTCTTCGGCGAGTCTTTCAACCTCAACAAAGGATTTTATGCCTGTTAACTTGGCCTCTGTTAATAATGTCCTCTTCAGAGTTTCACGCGGTCTGCCCCTTTTTCTTCGGCCTGTTGTGTTCCACTTGATAGCTTGTTTTGGGATTCTCTGATCATTTCTTCTCATCAAGTGACCAACATATGTCCATCTCCTTTTCCTGATCACCCGTGAGACTGGTTGTTGTTCAGTCATCTGTCTTATCTCTGCATTGTTCTTGAATTCATTCCACTTGATGCCGAGTATTTTCCGTAGGCATTTGTTTTCAAAAGAGTCTAATTTCTTTTCTATTTCTTTAGTTGTTTTCCAGCTTTCGCATGCATAAATGAGGGTGGATATTACATTTGAATTGAATAGTCTTAACTTGGTTTTTGTGCTTATAACTTTTGAATTCCATATGTTCTCAAGATTCTTGAAGATTGATGCTGCTTTTGCAATTCTGATCCTAACTTCCTTTCTAGTGTCACCATCCTGGTCTATGTAGCTGCCAAGGTATGCAAATTGATTGACTTCTTCAATATCTGTCCCTTCTATGTGTATTTTTCCATTTTGATTGATGGGAATTTTCATTATTTATTTTTGTCCTTGTTAATTTCAAGTCCTATTTTGCTAGCCAGTGAAGACAGGCTATCTGTTTTTTCTTGCATGGAATTCACATTATTACTGATAAGAGTTATGTCATCAGCAAAATCAAGATCTTCTAGTTGGGTCCCATGTACCCAGTCAATACCTGTGTTACCTGTGCAGCATTTTTTCATTATGAAGTCTATTGTAATCCCAAAAAGTAAAGGAGACAGTATACATCCTTGTTTCACGCCTGTTTCAATCTGGAACCATTCACTCATCCCTTCTTCTGTCTTGACTGCACAACCATATCCATTGTATAAGTCCTTAATGATGTTGACAATTTTAGATGGTATTCCATATAGACATAAAATTCTCCATAATGAATCTCTGTGTATGCTATCAAATGCCTTCTTAAAATCTATGAAATTCAGTATTAATGGTTTCTTCTTTTCAATATGTTCTTCAAGTATTATTCTGAGACATGTAATCTTATCGAACACTATTAACATCAAATAAAGACCAAAAGCAAAGATGGGCTGAACACTTCCAAGAAATACTCAATCGACCACACCCAAAAGAATTGTTAAACCTTGAAACTGACTTACCAGCCCCACAACTAAATGTCAATCTAGATGAAATTAAATTGCATGAAATTGAAACAGCAGTGAATTTAATGGCTAACAACAAAGCTGCAGGTGAAGATGAAATAACAGCCGAGATGCTAAAAGCTATCAATAGTGACAACATGAGACAACTACAGAGAATGTTTAACAAGATTTGGAAAGAAGAAAAGGTCTCGGGGTTCACCCAGCCTCTTAAAATGGTTACCAGAGAAATCTGGGAAGGTAAAGCGGTCATCCGGTGATACTGACCACAACAAACTTTCATGTGGTGAAGGTCATGAAAAATACGGGCCTAACACCGTATTCCCCAATATGATTTAATGGCATGGAAATGAAAATTTTACCGTTTTTATCTACTTATTTGTGCTGCTTTATCTGAAAATTATGACACGAAACACATTTTTATCATAATTATGTGCTTCGTTTCATAATTTGTTACTGCACTTTTGTATCTTCTCCATATTTTCAGTTTCATAATCCCTTTTTTTCACTCTTCAAGTACTACTGCAAATGCCTTTCAAATATAAATTCCAGCTAAGTAATCATTTTGTCATTCCATGTTGTTGTTTTTTTTAAATTACAGTGCACTTTATTGTTTTCAACCATATCTGTTCCTTTGTTATGTTCTAGATACCTTTTGTTTCATTTGACTGCTTACCTTTTGTTTCACTTGACTGCTTACCTTTTGTTTCACTTGACTGCTTACCTTTTGTTTCACTTGACTGCTTACCTTTTGTTTCACTTGACTGCTTACCTTTTGTTTCACTTGACTGCTTACCTTTTGTTTCACTTGACTGCTTACCTTTTGTTTCACTTGACTGCTTACCTTTTGTTTCACTTGACTGCTTACCTTTTGTTTCACTTGACTGCTTATAGTTTCTCCCTCTGTACCCGACGTCCTGTACTGCGTTGCTGTCAATAGCACATTTTTATTCTTTCCCATTTATCTTTTAGCTTCACGCCACGCTATTTCTAGGTCTGACATTTAGTTCCATCGAGGGTGCTTATTCGCAAATGTCATTTTTAACATTCTTAAGAGATAGTTGCTGTGGAGAATTTATATTGTCAGAAACAAGAAATTGCGAAAGTACATAGCAATGTTCTGTTTTCATTTCTCTCTCCCTCCCCCCCCCCCTTACGGCTCACATCTAAGACAAAGAGAAATCTTAATTAGCTCATTACAACATGCAGGTTCAAGTTTCAAGCAAAACCCTCAAACATTTATTGACTTTGGGAGAAAAGCTGCACTGGAATTGCAGCATTTCCATGAAACATTCCCGTTTTTTTTTCGACTTGAATTCAAATTCATGTCACGAAAATCCATTACCCGAGCGACACTTCCAACAGCCGGAGATCTGAATTGACAGCCATGCACAGGAACCAGCTGACAGGTGCTGGACATGCTGTGGTAGGCAAGGGGCTTAGCCAGAATTGTGGAAGTCAGGGCATTGGCAAGAATACAATACCTAAAGACAGAATCAAGGTAATTACACATGCTTCTGGATTACCTCAGTTAAATGATTTGAATTTCTTATTCAGAATTTTTTTTTAAAAGATATTTCTGTAGAGACTGAAAAATTGAACATTAGGTTATTCAGAAGAAAGAATGAAAATAAATAAGCATGTATTCAACAGAAACCAAAATGGACAATTGCTCCCACATGACGTAGATCTCAATATTTGGCCAGAATGGGCAGATTCTTATAATGCGCATTGAAACATCACTGTCAGAACAATGACTAAATATGATTTCATATTAATCTCAACATATAAATGCCGTTGAATGTAAATGCTACAAAGAGCTTTTCGAATATCATGGACACAAAAAAGAACAAATATATCCATACTACAAGAACTTAATATTGAAGAAAGCTGGCTAGTAAAGAGGATAAAACAAAGAAAACTTAAATATTTTGGACACATTAAACGTTATGATAATCTAGAGAAGACCATCTTGAAAGATACATAATGGGAACAAGAAAGAGAGGAAGATCAAGGCGAAGATGACTGCAAGACATCGTTGATGATCTGCAAACTGATGCATCAGCAGCAGGCCATCTTGCTCACAACCGAGAGGCCTACAGGAGTGCTGTTAAGGAGGCAAAGTTCCTCAAGGGACATGCAAATGAATGAATGAATGAATGAATCTGAGCTTGATCAATATCAAACCTTTCTCTGTTTGTATAATCTGATCTTTCTTAACTGCAATTATTCTACACCGAAGTGATAGCAAAGAGGCCATTCTTTGTCGCTGTCTTCGTAAATCTAATTGAACCGTAATTTCCAGAACGTTAATTAGATAACATTTTACAGACAAACATGGACATTGTTTGAACAATATAGGAAAGCTTTTGTTGCTTCACATGATTAATTCTGTATACAGTGGGAACAGCATTCTGTTATTTGATTGCTTATCAGTATTTTGTTTATTGTTTCGTTTTTTACGATTATACTTCTAGAAAGCTTTTCGATCGATCTCTCCCCCCCCCCTCCCTTTCTACATTACACGTTATTTCAGTCAGTTTCTTATTCAATATAATCTTTGTACTCTATTAGACTGCTTCATGATATCATTTTGCTCGACTTAGCTCATCTCCAAGCAGAGGGACTGTTCTTGCAAGACGGAGCACACCAGGAAACTCTGCATACAATAGGGGGATGAATATGCTGTCCGCTATGGCAACCAGCTACATGCTCGAGTAAGGGTTGGCAAACTATAGCTGACCAAAACCCTGACTCGCCTCTCAGTTGGTACCCCCAGAATTAGGCTCAGTTTGTCTAACGAGGTAGGTGTTGCCGTAGTCTCCATGGTGGTGGAATCTGCTAAAGACGTACTGCACGCTCCGTGCTATTTTAACTCTACTCAGGAACTGAGAACAAATAGGCGATACAACTCCCCTCCCACGTAGACATGATGTTGTGTTTCAACATCAAGCAGACACGACGCTGTGTCTCAACACAAAACAGACACAATTTTGTGTCTCACCATCAAACAGACACGATGCTGTGTCTCAACATCAAACAGAAGCAACGCCGTGCCTCAACATCAAACAGACATAATGATGTGTCTCAACATCAAACAGACACAATGCCGTGTCTCAACATCAAACAGACACGATGGTGTGTCTCAACATAAAAACAGACACAATGATGGGTCTCAACATCAAACAGACACGATGCTGTATCTCAACATCAAACTGACAAGATGCCGTGTCTCAACATTAAACAGACACGATGTTGTGCCTCATCATCAAAAACACAAGATGCTGTGTCTCAACATCAAACAGAAGTTCTAAGGACTGTTATTGCCGGAGGTGGGGTGGAGGATACGCTATCTACTCCAATGGCGTGCGTCTCAAGTAGCCTCTGACAGTCAAGTCCAGTTCCTGGTCTTCTCATGACAGAACTGTTTAAACTGATAGGAGAAGGGGCGAAGGCGAATATTTGGCGCCTGAAAACCAGATACTTCGGGTAGATGAGAGTCATGTTTGATAACTCATCTACCGCTGCTGACGAGATTCTTCAGCTGCCGTGCATGGAGTGGGGCTCCTCCCGGCCAGTGAAGAAAGGTGCAAATGGGGTTGCCGCGCGGCACCACTGTGGAAAAGGTGAAAGAACGGACTAAGCGAAGTAAACAGTAGTCGAATCACGGCCTTTCTGGTCTGGAGGTCGGGCACGTCCTTAATGCACTCATATCGGGCGAAATGCCTGAACCGGCTTAACCCAGAGGTTAAGACACTGCTGGCGAGATTCTTCGGATGCCTCGTGTGGAGTGAAACTCCTTCTGGCCAATGAAAAAAATGCGTAAAAGCAATTAGGGTTGGTGTGTGGCGCCGATGTGAAAATGTGATGGAAAAGATAAAGTGAAGCTTAATCGGTATGTCCAGTAGTATCGCGACGAGAGCTACACATACCACGGCACATCTGCTCTAGAGGTCGGCCACATCCGAAATACACCCACAATGGTGAAATATGCCTAAACCGGCTTACATTAGGGGTGAAACTTGATGGTTACGCATGTCACGGTGCCTCCGTTCTAGAGGTCGGTCATATCCGATATACACCCATACTGGTGAAATATGCCTAAACCGGCTTACACCAGGGGTGAAACTTGATGGCTACGCACATCATGGTACCTCCGCTCTAGAGGTCGGTCACGTCCTAAACATGCCCATACTAGGATAATATGCCTAAACCGGCTCAACCCAGGGGTAGAAGTCACTAGTGGCGAGGATTCGTCCTCCTGGACGAAAGCTCTGTCCTGGTCACAACTAGGAAGGGTAGCGGGCACGACCACAAAATGCTAAGTCGGAGACACTGGACCAAGGTAGTCTAGATAGGCAACCACCTCTCACCCGGCTGGAATGTATGCGTATCCTAATCACGCTGAGATTTTCCGGTGAAAAAGTACAATGCTGGACTGGATGGGCAACACCTCTCACTCGGCGGTGATACACGGGTATCTCAAAACACGTCGAGGTTTTCCGGTGAAAAAAATCCAACTCTAGACTAAACTGATGCAACGAAAACCACGGTGTCACGCAATCCCGCTTCTGAGACCCACCAAGAATACAGGCTCAAGCCCTACGATACTCTGAACTTCTATCGAGGACCACAGGCGTAAATCCAGTAGGATCACAGGGCGGTCTTGGTGGTAGAAACGAACGAAGAAGAAGAAGAAACATCAAACAGACACAATGCTGTGTCTCAGCATCAAGTAGACACGATGCTGTTTCTCAACCTCAAAAAGACACAATGCTGCTTCTCAACATCAAACAGACACGATGCTGTGTCTCAACATCCTCACCGCATCGACTGCAAAGAACACTTGCTCTGTTTTATGGATGCTGAAGAAGCAGAAGAAGAATAATAATAATAAGAAGACCAGTGGATTAAAATATGAAAAAAGAAACATTTATATAAGACCATTCACCTGTTACAGGTATGTAAACTCTACTGAGGTGAAAAAAACCTGGAAAAAATGCTTCGTGATACCAGCTTTATAGTGATAATCAACTCTGATTCATTCTAAAGAAGTTTGTCGTGTTGGCCATAATGTCAGATCACGTGAGTTATACTGGCTTGTCTGACGTGACAAGTTTTTCGAATCTGCCATTGGTTTTAGGTCAGCGGTTTTTTTAGGTGGGGGGAGGGGGGGGGTAGATCAGACTATAAGTGAAAACGATAAAGCCTCTGTTTACATTCCTCTCTAGTGGCGAAGTCAAGGCCTGGCAATGATATCCCGGTCACGACTGCTGGAAATTGAATTCGAAATGCCCACTGGGCGATTGTGGGCCAGGACAGATAAGCATGAGTGTATGTGCTGATCCAGATGTCTGTATTGTACTAGCGGCCACAGTGTATTTTTTTTCTTTCAAATAACGTTATGTAGCAGTACAAAATACTGGAAACAGTAAGGCAGTATTTCATCTTAACTACAATAGAAAATATACATTAAAATGGATAATGTGGGCAGTGTTAGCATATCTAATTTACTACTGGATCTCGTCTGAAGGTTCATTTTTAGATGGCGAGGCAGACTGAAGACTGGTAATGAAATTTTAGTTCTCTAAACGATCATTCTCTGCTAGTAAAAACTTACGTTTAGTAAAGATAAGGTACAATCCCTGTGTCCACGCCATTAAGCCATATTTGGGATACTGTGTTAGGCCAGTATTTCCAAGACCCTCGGCACATGAAAGTTTAAGGTGGTCAGTATCACGCCCGGCAGCATTTACACTTTCATATTTCTCTAGTATCTATTTTTTAGATGCTGGGTGGAGCCTGGGGCCTTTTTTATATGTACCTGAAGAAGAAAAAAATCCTCACTGCTGGGTCTTGAACCCAGTACCACCGGTTTAGTTAACCTAGCGTCTAACCACTCAGCTAACCACATCGCCTTTAAAATGTGAAAAAAAAACCACAATAAACGACACACACACAGTTGAATGATAATCGTTCCTCCAATAGTTTTGGGTGATTTCGAGTCTGAAATAGATTCAGTCCAGCGGAAACATGACTGCTGTCAGTTGAGGTGAAGATACTATCCGTTTCAGCAATCAGCGACTCATAGATGACATGCTAACGTCATGGTTGGTAAACTATAGCTGATCAAGACCCTGTACCATCTCTCCGCTGGTACTCCCCCTCCCCCTTAACAAGTCTAGCCTGGCTAATGGGGGCAGGGATCGGCGTAGTCTTCATGGCGGTGTAAACACGTCTTACATGTATTGGGCCTGGTGTTGACCTACTCAACTATTAACGTGCTACAACTACTACATGCTAGACTCTAAACAATTTTGTCCTGAAAAGGACAACCAAGCACAAAACTTGCATTATGAACCAAGAAATCGAACAACCACTTCAACATCTCGAACAGAAGTCTCAGTACACGTCCTATTGGTCCAACCTCTCTAGCAGAAGTGTCAGTACACGTCCTATTGGTCCAACCTCTCGAACAGAAGTGTCAGTACACGTCCTATTGGTCCAACCTCTCGAGCAGAACTCTCTTTCATGCATCCCGCAAGCTCAGACCTCGTGACTAACTAGCCAGTCAAAACACGGATATATCTCTTTTCGGTGCTCGCTTAAACAGCTGAGCTGTGGTAAAGAACTTTTGACCACGACAAGCGGATGTCAAGCCCCATTCAGCAACAGAATAAACATTCTGTTGGAGGTGGAGTTTGCTGAAGAAGCATTCCACAGCCTTGTTCCTTAGCTCCAGTCCGGAACTGGAAACTAGCAGTTCCAGGGAGGTTCAAGACAAGACAAGACAGGAGAAGACAAGACAAGACGAAACAAGACGAGACGAGACGAGACAAGACGAGACGAGACAAGAAAGACAAGACGAGACGAGACAAGACGAGACGAGACGAGACAAGACAAGACGAGACAAGACAAGACAAGACAAGACGAGACGAGACAAGACAAGAAAAGACGAGACGAGATAAGACAAGACAAGACGAGACAAGACAGCTATTAGTGAGCAGAGATAAAAAAAAACCAGAAGGCAACGATTAACAACAAGTTCTATGTTAGAAGAACAATCTTAATTGTGTGAATTAGAAACTAAAGCAGAAATACAAGCAAAACAGTGACGAGGACGACAGAGAATTAATCATGTGAATCGGACTGTGTGAATGACTTTCTGAATCAGGAGAATATGTGGAGGGCAGCTGAAATAAAGATAACAGCTGACGTAATCGTTTTAATTTTAAAAGCAATTGGGCTGACGGTACTGGAAGTCTAGACAGGCAAAAATCGGTCTTTTTTTCCCTATTTTTAAGATGACTAAAATCGTTAAGAAATGGGGAAAACAGGCGAGTAAAAATCGATCCACAATTGGCGGGACGATTGTCCAATCATTTGAAGTATCTATTTAAAATAAATGATGTGGTTAGACAGAAAAAAAGCAAACAAAGAATAGATAAACGTTTACCCACGGGAAATACATTGTTTGGATAAAATGTATAGTTTACACAACACACATGGATCTATAATATGTCTCTGAACAGTTTTTACTCAACAGTTTAATTTTGACCAATGGAAAGTTTTTGCTTCAAACTTTTCCTGCTGATCAGTTTAACGTTTAACTCTTCCACTCCAAAAACAGTGCTGGCAGTGTTGTTAGATATTGGAGCCCTATGTGAACCAATGCCGATACTTAGGCAAAGTCTAAATAAAATGAAAAGTAGCATAGTTCTAACCCAACTCACATTTTTATACTACAGATAACTTCATTCCAGTTCTTTTCTATCAAAATTTCTCATCGAAATATATTCTGGCAAAGCACGGAAATAAACTGCGGAATGGCAGAGCTAACGGAAGTGAAACTGCGGTTGGGATTTAAGTCAAGGAATCAACTCGTTGCACTGATAGTGGGCCGATGGTATGCGATTTACGGAACCTGCCAGTATAATCTCGTTGTGACATTTAGCAACAATAATCAACATAACAGGTGCCGTTTCCGTGATGGTGAATGATCATGTCCGCCCAACTTAGATCTCGATCTAAGATTCCTCCTTTCAGCTCAGACGGTTACTTTCGATCACTCCATGATGCGTAACAGTTGTTATTTTCTCCCAGTTCTTTTGATGCATCACATTTTTGTTATTTTCTTACATTCCGTGATGTAAGACACATAGGTTATTCATCACATTCCGTGATGTATAATTTCACATTCCGCGATATATAGTCTCACATTCCGTGATGTATAATTTCACATTCCGCGATATATAGTCTCACATTCCGTGATGTATAATTTCACATTCCGCGATATATAGTCTCACATTCCGTGATGTATAACAGTTGTTATCTTCCAGTTCTGTGGGTTATTACAGGGTTTTTTCTTCACACTCCGTAGTATATAACATACGTTATTTATGTCTAGGTATTGCACTGCTTCTTCTCCTTTCTATCTTTCATGTTCTTTTGATATTTCCTACCTCTTCTGTGTATAAAACTACAGCACAAAAGTAGTCCGGCCGAAGGCACCCCAGTCATCCAGCTGTAGAAATAGGTACCCGACTTCTTCTGGAGTTGCGGAGGGAAAGGCGGTCAGGCGTGATACTGACCATATCACCCTCTAGTGTGCTGACAGGTCAAGGAAAATATGGGCACTAACACCATATCCCTATGTGTCTCTAAGGCATGACAGGATTACCTTTACCTTTTTTTTTTTTTTACAAAAGTAGTACAGTCAGCTTATGAATGTGGTTAGTTGCTGATATCTAAAAAAATAAGGTGGCACCAAAGCCATGTACGAGGGAAAACAAAAAAAAATAAGGTGGCACCAAAGCCATGTACGAGGGAAAACAAAAAAAAAAAATAAGGTGGCACCAAAGCCATGTAGGAGGGAAAAAAAAATAAGGTGGCACCAAGCCATGTACGAGGGAAAACAACAATAAAAAAGGCAACGCAACCTTTGATACCAGTAATAGTCAGAAAATGGACGTAATGATCACTTTACTACGACTCAAGAGAATCTTTTTGCTGGTCACTGCACTTCTTAAATCTTTCATCTAGATTTTTAAATCCATGTGAGAAAAAAAAATCTTTCTGCTGCACCTGAATCAAGGTCTGCACGACTTTCTTAATCTCATCTAGGTCTGCACGACTTTCTTAATCTCATCTAGGTCTGCACGACTTTCTTAATCTCATCTAGGTCTGCACGACTTTCTTAATCTCATCTAGGTCTGTACTGACTCAACGAGGACATCTATGGCTCTTCAAAAAAGTAAAACAACTAAGGAAGCTGTGGAGAGGAACAGACAGAACTACAAAAATAAGACGTTGAAGGGCATGCATCTTTCCCATCGCAAATATGCCTGTCAGACTTAACAAAACAGCTGAGAAACACATAAATGCCTGCCAGCCAGCCACACACCACACATGCATGCACACACACATATGTCCATAGTACAAGAACTTAATACTGAAGAAGGTTGGATAGTAAAGAAGATTAAACAGAGAAAACTTAAGTATTTTGGACACATTAAACGTCATGAGAACTAGAGAAGGCAGTCTTGGAAGGATACGTAATGGGAAAAAGAAAGAGAAAGACCAAAGCGAAGATGACTGCAAGACATCGTTGATGATCTGCGAATGGATGCATCAGCAGCAAGGCACCGAAAAGCCTACAGGAGAGCTGATAAGGCGGCAAAGTTCCACAAGGGACATGTAAATGAATGAATGACTGAATTAACATCCTACGGTGAATGTCAGCAGGTTTCGTTCTGTCTACTCAAAGAAACTTCACGTTGTTCAGCTATGGAGCAATCACGCAGGTGTACGTTCGTGCTTATTTTATTTTGATTTCAACCAAATGGCAGAGTGATGCGCTGTGCGTGTTCGAACTACCCTTCAGCCATTGCGAAACGTTTAGTACTGTACAAGCGTCCATCCGTTGTGGTTACAGCGTAATTTTCAAACTGACTTAAAAAAATAATTCTCCTTCGTATATTAAGAATACAAGTACATTCAAGTAACAGTGAATGACGGAGAAACATGGAACTCCAGTATCATCATTTGAATTTCGAGCTACCACAAACTTATATCAGTCGATCTAAAAACAACAGAGAAGCGCTGGTGTTATTTATTTAGAAAAAGCAGCTAAAGTGTGAGGGATAAAGTGAATAGAGAAAGAAAAGGAGAAAAAGACTGAGGGAGCGGGAGACTGAGATAGAGGAAACATAAAAAAGGAGGGGGAAAGGATAGATTCAAAGATAGAATATGTATAAGGATTGAAGTGTGTGTGTACATGAGTAAGAGAGAGAGAGAGAGTATACGAACAAACGAACGAACATACTTTATTTTCAAAGGGTTAAGAATTGGGCACGCAGGCCCGTTTAACATTCTACCCTTCACCATACAGCTTTCCCTCAGTCACAGTCATTCAGCATTTGTTAATGAGGATAATAATCGTGAAGACACGTTAAATGATTACATAAATAAACAATAAACTTATCTCTTACCCATACACTCCACACTCTGATTT
This sequence comes from Achatina immaculata, assembly GCA_009760885.1. NCBI lineage: Eukaryota > Metazoa > Mollusca > Gastropoda > Stylommatophora > Achatinidae > Lissachatina > Lissachatina immaculata. The sequence goes on along the minus strand of CM019691.1, from coordinate 31,641,177 downwards.
ATTCAACAGCATGAAATAAACTTGCATTCTTACATTCATTCATTCGTTCATTCATTTGCATGTCTCTTGTGGAACTTTGCCTCCCTAACAGAACTCCTGTAGGCCACTCGGTTGTGAGCAAGATGCCCTGCTGCTGATGCATTCATTTGCAGATAGTCAACGATGTCTTGCAGCCATCTTCGTTTTGGTCTTCCTCTTTTTCTTTTTCCCATTATGTATCCTTCCAATACGGTCTTCTCTAAATTATCAAGACGTTTTATGTGTCCAAAATATTTAAGTTTTCCTTCTTTAGTCCTCTTTACTAGCCAGCCTTCTTCAATATTAAGCTCTTTTTAGAAAAGCAGTATAAAATAAATTACAACAATCTTGCCAAACTTTAAACTAAATAAAAGTAAAAATAATGAGAGAGGAAGAATAGATAAAGAAGCAGAGAGGAGGATAGAGAAAAGTGGACATAGAGCCTGAGAAAGAGAAGATAGAGAAAAGGGGAAATGAGAGAGATAGATAGATAGATAGAGAGAGAGAGAGAGAGAGAGAGAGAGAGAGAGAGAGAGAGCTAAATACAAACGGAGGAAAAGAAATATACAGAAAGAGAAGAGACAACGTGGGAGTATATTAAATAAAGAGATTGCCAAATGGAAAAAATAAAGAAAGTTAGAGATTCAAACTAGAGATATAGTGAAAAGATAGAGAGATAGAACGAGAAAAACGATGCAAACATACACAAGCATATAAAAAAAAGCAAACTTTAAGTGATTAAAACACACAAAAGACGAGGAAACAGAACCCGACCCCTTTATTCAAAACAGTTTTCCCTGATGACTATGTACAGTACATGGGAGATCGCTCCTTAATTAATTTTCCCACCAACCAATGATCGATCGCGTTAGTGAGAGTACGTTATTGCCAGCCGGACTCTTGTGTACGCACATCAACGTATGCTCTTCATGTATAATAAATCGGCAAGCGACAAAATTACCTCCAGCTTCTGGTGCATCACTTTTCTGATTTCTTACACGAACTTGTCTCTCATTTTTCCACAGTAGCTGTCTATCTCTTCTATGTAGATAGAAGAGGTGGCCTTTTATAGTGCGTAGCCATGAGGCAAACAAAGCAGAAATTTTTCAATGCATGTAAACAATGTATGGAAACTTCGTTTAGAATGTACTGTATGAAAGCTTTATAGAAAGTATACATAAAGTTATGGTAATTCTTTAAGTATACATAAAGTTATGGTAATTCTTTAAGTATAGTAAGTAAAGATGATAGTTTAAGTATATTAAATAAAGATTGTTTAAATATTGTAAATGAAGTAGCATGCCAGAGATGAACTCAGGTTAGTGCCCTTTATCTTCCTTGACCATTCGGCACATTACAGGGTGGTGTAGTCAGTGTTTTGCCTGGGGGCCCAGATTCTACAGTGAGGTATCCATTTCTGTAACTAGGTGATGTTGGCGCTTCTATAACTGGGTGATGTTGGCGCTTCTGTAACTGGGTGATGTTGGCGCTTCTATAACTGGGTGATGTTGGCGCTTCTGTAACTGGGTTATGTTGGCGCTTCTGTAACTGGGTGATGTTGGCACTTCTGTAACTGGGTGATGTTGGCGCTTCTGTAACTGGGTGATTTTTTGGTGCTTCTGTAACTGGGTGATGTTGGCGATTCTGTAACTGGGTGATGTTGACGCTTCTGTAATTAGGTGATGTTGGCACTTCTGTAACTGGGTGATGGAGGGGCTTCTGTAATTAGGTGATATGGCTTCTGTAACTGGGTGATGGAGGGGCTTCTATAACTGGGTGATGGAGGGGCTTCTGTAATTGGGTGATGGAGGGGCTTCTGTAATTGGGTGATGGAGGGGCTTCTGTAACTGTTGATTGAGGCGCTTTTGCAGCTGCGTGATGGAGGCGCTTCCCGTCATATTCTATCCACCATCCTCGCGTTGGGAGAGATGTGCACTATTCGTATCGCTACTCAAGCGCCCAAAACAAGTTAATATTTAAATCATCTTTAAAAAAATGACGACGACCGGGGTAATAAAAAAATGGAAAATGGAGAACATAGGCAACAAGCAGTAGTACCAACTCTGACGTGAAGCCTAGCAACTCATGGCTGGCTAAAACTCTACTGTCTTTACGAAATCCTCGCTGAAAAAAAAGGAATTGTGTCATAGCAGCCTGACAAATTTGCGATAGATGGATATGCTTTCCATCTCACCAGAGTGTATTGAAAACCCTGGCATCGCAGCTGAATGGGGGTGCATCGTTCCAGTTTTTTGTGCACAGCTAGGAGGTTTCTTTTTAAACCAATGAGCTTGGTCTCATGACATCTACCACTGGGTGAGATGTGTCCGTGGGCGAAGGCGCTGTCCCATTTGGCAGTAAGTGCCTCATTACTGGCGTCAAGGCTGGCGAAGCACAGCTAACCAAGACCCTGTCCCAACTCTCTTTTGGAACCCATAGTAACAGACCTAACCGATCTAACGGGGCAGGGATCGCCATAGTCCCCATGGCGACGGAGTTTGCTGCAGAAACATTGAACATTCGGAAACTGAAAAAAAATAGCCGTCATAACCCGCTCCCAATCCGACACGATGCTGTGTCTCAACATTTACACTGCATTGGCTACAAAGAACACCAGCCTACAGTTCCAAGTACAGGGAGACAGAAGAAGAAGAAGATAATTTGTAGTTGACACTCACTGACATCTCACAGATATCTCATTAACGACAACTTAAAGACAAATGATTGACAACTGAAGGATATTTCATGGGCAAAACTTAGCAGGTCAAGAATGAGAAATAAAATTACGAGAAAAGATTGAAATAAAAAACGACGAAGACAAATATGAAAAACGACAAGCATTCTATAAATAGTAAGGAAGAAAATCAGTTGAAGATTTATGCGTAGAATTTGTCTGATAAAATAAGTGTTATAATCGTAATTTCTAGAAAAAAAAATGTTTATATTTTACACTTATGCTGTAGGCAATTTTATAGTCCGCACTTGACGCAGGCAAAGAAGAAGATAGGAAAGCTTACAGAGCTGCCGCTTTTAATAACCTCCTACACTGAGCTGAAACGAACGGGGTGTGGCTGAGAGTAGGTAGGTGAGTTATTTCTGTTCCTTGTTTGACAGATGGTTAGATGGGGTTTCTGAGGCTAACCTGTTGCCTTAGGCTATCTTGAGGGACAGAGAGGCCTATAATGAATCTAAATTCCAACGCTGTGGACAAAATTAAAAAGGAAAGATTTATTTCTTGTAAAGTTGCACATGAACAATCCTGGCTGACTTATTTTCACGTTAAAGCAATCTGGAAAGTGTCCCCCATCACTGATCGGCTTTTAATTTTGTCGGTCAGCCAATAAAATAATATAACCTGCGTTAATTATTTTATCAGCAACAGCAGACGGATCAATAAGCTAGCAGGATTCCATGGACGGAACATAAATGAGTTTGTGATTGGCTATATTAGTTATCGATTGACCTATCGCTGCTCTGAATCGTCGGTGCAGGTATGTGAAAGGGGCGATAATAACCTGTCGTTCTGAGCTACAGGAACTGCTGCTGTATCCGGAGGTCGGTGCTACTATTAGGTCAACTACGCAGTCGCCCAGAGCGCAGACCACGGAGGGGCGCAGTATTGACCTTTAAGGGGCACATTTTCACATAGGTCAGCTAGCTTTGTGTAGGGAACAAAATAACCTTGTACCTCCACTGACTGTATCTTTGTACAGAAAAACGATGAGAAAAATGAAGATAGCAAGAATTTATTCGTATGTGAAGTCTCTGCTTCGTCTTTCAAAACATAAAAAAATAAGATACTATGAGGTAGCTAAGAATTCACTAAGACCTGATAAACAGTTGTTGCTCTCCCACCCGTACCAGAAGCTAACTGCGCGGTGACATAAGATCTAAGCGCCTGGACATCAGCGGGTGTGCACATGTTAGTGGGAAAGCTGGCGAGCAGATGAGGAAAAAATTATCCTATTTAGATACCGAAAGCCATACTAACCACTGAAATATGGCTCATTCAACGGCCGTGGTCCGGATATTAATTGCCGGATAAGCTTTCCAGTTTATGGAATCATTCTCGTCTGTGAGTGTACCGGATATTATGCTTCGGAAATATTCACCCCTTTGATATTCTTTAGTTACAGCCTTTCCTCTGTATTTGTTGCACGGAGTCAATGCCAAGAGAGAAGGGAGCCTTCTGTTTTTTTTAAAAATAAGTTCCAGACAAGTGCAGCAGATACATACACGATATGACATTAACAAAATGACGACAGATCTTCTAAAACAGAGGCGAGGAATAATGAAAACAGCGTGACACATCATCACGTACCTAACGAGGTGAGGTTGAGGGCGATTTCTGGTGCAGTGATCTGGGGCCCGGGAAGCGAAAGGGGTCGAAGGCTAGTTAAAGAAGGGGCCTGAGAAATCTAGAAGCAAAACGCAGAATAGGGACAGTAAAATGGTTCATCTTACAGCTTAAATTCCTCTCAGAGGCTGTGACAACAAGTTTTAGTTCAGGTCAAGATGTTACTAGGGAACACACGGGCACAGTCAATGTCTCTCTGAACAACCACTACTTTTGTTTAAAACACACTCAGGCTTACATCTAACATTGTTTACAGTAAAAGACAATAAAGAAGAAGAGGAAGAAGTACAGGATGTATAGTTTCAAACCTCTACCAAATTTTGTGACTGTTTTTTTTTCCAAAACATGACATGTTAGTTCGTATGGAAGGTGAAACAGAACACGATATAACAAAACAAAAAGTGACATAGAACACAGCAAACAAATATAATTTGACATGTAGCGTGGTAGAACAAACAGAAATTGGCAAAGAACACAAGACGAGCATAACAATTTAAAAAGTGAAACAGAGCACAACAGAACAAACAGAAAGTGACATAGAACACAATATAACAAACAGAAAGTGACAGAAGAGCACAGCAGAACAAACAGAAAGTGACATAGAACACAATATAACAAACATAAAGTGACAGAAGAGCACAACAGAACAAACAGAAAGTGACATAGAACACAACATAATAACAGAAAGTGACAGAACAGCACAGCAGAACAAACAGAAAGTGACATAGAATACAATATAACAAACAGAAAGTGACAGAAGAGCACAACAGAACAAACAGAAAGTGACATAGAACACAACATAAAAACAGAAAGTGACAGGATAGCGCAAGAGAACAAGCAGAAAGTGACATAGAACACAATAAAACAAACAGAAAGTGACAGGAGAGCGCAAGAGAACAAACAGAAAGTGACACAGAACACAGCGCCCTTCAGTAAACCACGACTACAACAAGGGCTGGAAAATCCTACTGTAAGAAGATGAGACTGTAGGAAGCGAAAAAACCCCAAAAATAAGACATTACGAGTTCTTTTTTTTTTAAAGGACTACTAGAACAAGTAAACAAAACCTAACAAGGCAAACAAGCAGTTCTAATAATGTTAGACAATCTCCGAACACTCAGGGAACTAGCGGTCGACAGCGCTCAAGACAATAGTGTTCATTTTCTATACAGTTCATTGTTTGAGAATCAGAACTGGCCTAGTTTAAACAGAAACCAGCCGTTCTATTTGATCGCTTTAGCTGTTGGAATGTGTGAAGAACTGGGAGATCAATACACATTTTTGTGACTTAAACATAGTCAAATATTGAAGGATTTCGCGTGCCTGCCTTCTTATAGACCATGCACCACCATTAAATGACGGAATACGTGATGTGTACAACTTTTTCAATGAAGATGATGATGGCGATGTTATTGGTGAGTACATGAAGGGAGACTGCTACTCTGGTCTTGATTAACTTCTGTGTGTATGTGGAAGGGGGGGGGTGTTCTGCAGAAATTGATGCCTTCTCAGCTGTCTGCGACTTCAAGCTTTTCAGTGGGCTCCAGCACAATGAAGATCGTATCGATCATTCGTTCACCTGACTGTTCAGACAAGTCTCTTTCCATGTGATACTTCAGGTAAGCGAGGTAGAGCCTTGGCTTGGGCTATGATTCACTAACTTTGGGATTTGAAAAAACATCTTATAAACACGCAGTTTCTGTCAACAGAATGAGAGACTGAAAGTGTCCAATCATCGTCATCATCATCATCATCATCATCATCTTCTTCTTCTTCTTCTTTTTCTGCTTCTTCGTACGCATTGTCTGTCTATATCTACAGTCCTGCCTCTTGGATAAATTTCACTGTTTTTTTGTAATTCATGTATGGAACCGGTGAGCTTATCTTTTTTTAGTGGTTTCACTGGGCAAGTAATTATTTCTCAGTGTCTCGTAGTTGGTGCAGCTTTGGAGGATATGTTCCATAGTTTAGGGCACCTGGGCACATATACAAAGAGTAGTAGTACCAACCTTAAACTTTGTATACATATGACTTTGGAGTCAGTTGTGTCCTGTTCTGAGACGGAAAATAGTGACTTGTTCTTTTCTATTTAGCATGTGATAATCATCATGTGGTGGTGTTTGTGACTTCCTGTAGGTTTTTATCATGGTTTTCTTCTGATTATAAGTGATTGTTATGTCTGGTTGCTCCATTTCAGTGCCCTCTTTGGCCAGACAGTCAGCTTTCTCATTGCCTGGTATCCCACAGTGGGAGGGAATCCACTGCAAGGTGACTCTATGTTGTAAGCCAGTTTTTGACAAGGCGTCCTTAAAATCTGGTAGTTTTTTTGTGCTAAAGTGCTTCCAGTACTGATCTTGCATCTATGAGAATTATTACGAGGCGTGTATCAATTCTGAAGCCTGATAGTTTTTCAACCGCAGCAATAATTGCCCTAACGTATGTATCATAGTTGTTGCAGTATTTTCCAGTGGATGTGGAAATCTTGTCAGTGGTGTTGTTTGGATATTCAATATGTGCTCCTGCCCCTCCATTATTTATGGCATTGTGTGCAGATCCGTCTGTATACACACGTATCCAGGTGTCACATGAATATTTGTCATCTAGCACACTAAGTGTTGCTGTTGATCTTACAAGACTGCTTTGCATCTCACCATTCTGCACACCTTTCACTTCAGTCTGAATAGTTATTTGTGTATAATCTGCTTCTTTCCTTGGTGTATGCTCTGGTACAGATGATAATGGAGCGACTACAGTTGGAAGGTCTGATATCAGCTTACGCATACGCTTGGTCTGATGAATGAAGCTGCTTCTTTTAAGCCGTCTTAATGCCAAGTTGTTGAATCTCTCCTTCAGGGGATGGCTTACAGAGCTGAGGAATTTCTCTCCCATGGTCATGACCTTTGTGTCTATACGTTCTTTTAGCGCTTGAATACCAACTATTTTCTGCGTTTCTACTATTGGTGTGGACCTCATGGCATCTGTGATAATCCGTAGTGACTGATTTTGTACCTTGTCTAGATTATGCAGAGTAGTGTTTGATGCTGTGCACCAAGATGTTGAGCCATATTCTAAATGTGGTAGAATACTTTGCTGATATACATTCTTGAGGATTCTCTCGCTGGGTCCCCATGTGGTTCCACTTAATTTTCTTAATATGGCTAGTTTTCTTCCGGCTTTTGCTTCTGCAGTGCTGATGTGTTGCTTCCAGGTCAGTTTTGAGTCAAGAGTCACTCCTAAGTAAGCTGGGCTGGTTGTCCATCCTTAAGGATATTTCATTTACAAAGATCTTACCTGCTTTCTCTTTAGATGAGAGAGTGAACATAGAGGTACTCGATTTCTCTGTTTTGATACTTACACACCATTTGTTTGTCCATGATGTCAAGATGTCTGCTGCTCTTTGGAGTCTCTGTGTAGCAACTGTCGAGTATTCATCTGTACACCACATGACCAAATCATCTGCATACAGTGCCGCTTTAATTCCATAGGGAAGTTCCTTGACCAGATCATGAATGAATACCAGGAATAGTGTAGGTGAAAGGACTTCTCCTTGTCGTACACCATGTCGCAGCAGTACTTTCTGGCTTTTGTGTCCATCCATTACTACTCTAACTCTTCTATTGTGTAAATAGGACTTTATCCAATTGTACAGTCTTCCATTCACATTGCAGTTTCTTAGTTTCAACAACAGACCTTTTTTCCATACTTTATCAAAGGCTTTCTTCAGATCTATCCATGCTGCTAGTACATTTTTTTTTCTTGGAATGCGCCCTCAGTCTCTTGAGAGAGATATGTCACTTGATCTTCTGTACTGTTACTGCTTGTTGTGGAACAAGAAGGTTTTCACTTTCTAAATACCATTTTAGCCCCAAGTCAATGATGCGTTTCATCGTTTTGCATAGGCAGCTAGTGAGACTGATTGGCCTGTAGCTGGAGGCTGTATCCCTGTTTTTCTCTGGCTTTAGCAGTGGTACATGCTTGCTTCCTTCCAGATTTGAGGTAACTTACCTGTGCTCTAGCACGTATTGAAAATATCCAACAGCTTTCCTATTGCTGCCATTCCCAAGTTCTTGATCATTTCATTGGACATTCCATCTGGTCCTGGTGATTTCCTTGTTTTGAGTTTACTGACTGCTAGGTCTAATTCGCTGCGTGTGACTGGTGCATCCATGACCTCCACTTTTCTGACTTGTTCCTCTTCTTTCTGTGGGTCAGTGCGCACTGTACGCTCTTTCTCTGGGTGGATATCAACTTTGCAGTCTTGTGCAAACATGCGAGCAAAGTGATCTGCTACCTGCTTACTTGTAAGAATTTTTCCATCCTCTATTAGTGTAAGCTTTGTACTTATTTCAGTGTTCTCATCGTTTAACTGTTTGATTAGTTCCACAGTTTCTTTCCATCCTTTTCAAAGTTTAGGGACTGTGTGTTTTCTCTCCAACTTTCCCGTCTGGCTTGCAGCTTGGGTCTCTGAAATTTGGCCTTAGCATGTTGGTAATTATTGTGGTGTTCTTGGCATGGTTTATTTTCTGCTTGCTTTCAAGCTGTTTCCACGTCATCATGGAGTTTTCCAAGCTCACTAGACTAGTAAAGAAACTCCTCTGGGAATGGTTTCACGGTCTGCCTGAAGGATTCAAGCATTGAATTCCTTCACTATGCTGTTAATATCCTTACCTTCTATGGGCAGCTGTGCCACCAGGATACCTGTACGATGTCTGTACATTGTCCAATTTGCTTTTTTATAGTTCCATCCGGGGAGAAGGCTACTGGTGTTAACAAGTTCATTTTCTATTGTCAGGAAGACTGGTCGATGGTCGCTACCTCCAAGTTGTTTTCCAACTTCGCGTGTAATGTTCCACTTCAGATCTGGAGAGTGGAATGCCAGATCTGGTGTTGAGGTTTTATGACAAGCCCTTGAGTAAAGTGTTAGGGGATCCATTGGCTGGTTGATCAAGAGAAGTCCATTATCATCCTGCCAGCTCTCAACTTCCTCTCCTCTCTTGTCTATGTGGTCATAGCCCCAGCTCTGGGAATGGCTGTTAAAATCACCACAGACCATCAGTCTCTCTTTGTGTGGGATTGTTTCTAGAGCAAGTGGGCGGTCATTAAAACAGTAATAATTAAGGAGGTGGAAGTTTCTGTACTACTGGTTTTTAGATGGATCACCTGGTATTCGGCTCCTTCTATGTACACTCCCACCTGACATGCGCTGATGTTATTCTTAACAAGTGTGAGTACTCCTCCTTTTCTTCTGTCCTGTCGATCTGACCTAAAATACTGGTAGCCTTTGATTTTAAATGCAGCATCTTTGGTTAGGTGTGTCTCCTGTATGCAGCATATACTTACATGCTCTGCAAAGAGTATGTTCTCTAGTTCCACCTTTTTGCTATAGCCATCTCTAACACTGCTGACACCCTCAGCATTCCACTGCATTATTTTAAGTTCTTGCTTTTTGGCAGTTTTCTGCTTTTGTTTTTTTTTTTTTTGGCCAGTAGCCCTACTCTCATGTCTCCTGGCTCCACAAGACGAACTGAGAGGACCTCCAGTAGCATTGGGTGGACCCTTTCGAGGCATGAGGCCTGGCACTGCACCTGCCTGATTAGTCTTCACAGGGCGAGCACCATGTTTGAAAACTGCAGATGGAGACATTTCATTAGGGATAATGCGTGGTATCCTGAATTTTGCGATGCGTCTTTTGGCTGGGTAACTCCGACGTCAGCACCTTTCCTTGCTAGGGTAGACTGTGGTCTTGCTCGGACTGCCATGAAGACAGTGTGGCTGGCCTGGCCAAAACTTAGTTTTCCAGCCTCTGGTGGCTGTACTTAAGCCCCTTCTCCACGTCAGATCCAACATACAATGCTGGATGGCCAGACGGTTTGAGACAGTTCCACAGAGACACTCCAACTTTGGGATGAGGAATCCGATGAGTGCCCCAACGATATCCATTCCCCGCCACCTATAGTCTGCTGGCTTTGTATTGTTTACATTATTCTAATAGCCATTTTAGTAAAGACCCATAGGCTTGTCACGTCCTGGATTCATTGGTTTCACACCAGATTTTCCTCATCCCCGCCAGCAATCTCCATGTCCCCATCCATCCACAACCTGACATTACATTTTACAAAAATAACAACTACAGTTAGAGTTGATTGCTACAGGTTTCTGGGCTACAGAAGTAGGTCAGAGGTTTTAAGCACAAAGATCTATGTTTCATGTCTCACAAAGACTATGTTGAGATAAGTGTGTTCTTAATACAGTTGTTCCTCAGGGGGCAATCATGGTCATAAAACATCTGTTCATGAGTTTTCGACATATCTTGCCACTGTTAATAACACATATTATCAGTTAAATTTGATCAGTTGATCTTATCAGTTTGACTAATTATGTCAATCCGTAAGAGTAGCGAAGAGCAAAACCACTATCTTAATGCGAAGAAAACTAAATTGACGACAACTGACAAAACAAATAAGGCAGCTGACATATATCTAAATGAAGAAACATTGGAAGAGGTGGAGAGTTTTGAATATCTTGGATCATTACTAAATAACGGAGATACAATGAGGGAAATTAAAAAGGAGGACATCTATCGCTCTTCAAAAAGTAAAACAACTAAAGAAGCCGTGGAGAGGAACAGACAGAACTACAAAAATAAGATTTTTAAGGACATGCATCTTTCCCATCGCAACATACGCCTATGAGACCGGACACTTAAAAAAACAGCCGAGAAACACATAAATGCCTTTGAATGTAAATGCTACAGAAGAGTCCTTCAAATATCATAGACAAAAAAAAAGAACAAGTATGTGCATACTACAAGAACTTAATATTAAAGAAGGCTGGCTAGTAAAGAGAATTAAACAGAGAAAACCTAAATATTTTGGACACATTAAACGTCTTGATAATTTAGAGAAGACCATCTTGGAAGGGTACATAATGGGAAAAAGAAAGAGAGGAAGACCAAAGCGAAGATGGCTGCAAGACATCGTTGATGATCTGCAAATGGATGCATCAGCAGCAGGGCATCTTGCTTACAACCGAGAGGCCTACAGGAGAGGTGTTAGGGAGGCAAAGTTCCGCAAGGGACATGTAAATGACTGACTGACTGACTGATCAGTTTAATTTAATGTTGGTTATTGTCTTTCATCAGCAGTTCAACATTAAACTGTGACATAGAAAGGCGCTATAATGAAAAATAACAACGGCGATTATGATTCAGCTATTCAGGATGTACCAGAGAACATATGAAACAAATGTACATACACACGGTCCCGACACAACCAAGGAATTACTGTACTGATGAGGAAAGTAAGCTTTTGAAAGTTTCTGCTCTAGAACATTGATTTTTTTCTTTTCATTTCTTTGTGACCGCCTTCGATCGATACAGTCAGTAACATGCCTAATGCATTCATTATTGCATGTTAGTGATGAGAGGGTTAATGTTCCCCGGCGTGTGCAAGTGAAGGGTCTGTTGAACTATACTTTATCGGGCAGTGTTCTTTATAAGGCAGTGGGTCTACCATTCTTAGTACAAGTTTTTCTCTGATAACGAAGACCTGCTGGGCCGATTCAGATAAACGTAAATTAAGTATTCTTTTCAAGAAACTTAGCAGGTGGTCCCAGTAAGTAAGGAATGAAACTGTTGGTATTTACTTCCACTGTAGTGGAAGATGTAGATTTTTGTTTTGAAGATAAACTTCAGTTAATTTTGTTCCAGGGTTATGTTGTATTCTAAAAGAAAATGAAAAGAGAAACGGTGAAAAATATTAGAATTCTCTCTCTCTCTCTCTCTCTCTCTCTCTCTCTCTCTCTCTCTCTCAAGATCACTCTGCCGACAGGTGTAGGATATTATATCCTCTTATAACCCTCGATCCCTTGAGCATCTCAACAGGCCAGGATGCCAAATCATCAAGCATTTTTTTCTCTCAGTCTATCTCTGTCGCTTCTACCTTCGATCTTCCCTGTTGCTACTAGGTCCTCTAGCGGCCCCCCCCCCCCCCTTTCTTTTCTCCAAACCTGCCCATCAAATATGGATTGTCGTTTTCTGATCTTCGTTATATTTTTCCTTCTTTCTCGCGTCTCTTTTAGAACTCCCTCGTTCCACTTCGTCGCTGTCCGTGGTACTTTCTTTAAGAGTAATGTCCTGAGTGTGTTTCTTTACGGAAAATCACTCTAGAAAAACAAGCTGAATTCTGTCCAGGCTGAATGTTTACAAAGGATTAGAAGAATAATTTGGTCAACATCGTAGGAAATATAGCACCTTGCCAGCAGACATGCAGATGAAGCCGCTGACACCGATTATTGAGGGAAAACGTTGACAATGGTTGGAGCATGTGATCCGGATGACTGACGACTAAATACCTAAAAACAGCACTGAGATGAACACTACTGGGGAACAGCAGTAAAGGTAGATCAAAGGAGACATAGAGAAGAACAGCATAGAGGATGCTGAGCAATAGAGGGATCACTTGGTCAAGAGCTGAAAAAAAAAGACGAAGGATATGCGTTTGTGGGAAACGCTTGTGGAAGCCCCATGTGCCTTAGACACTTAAGGTTCAGAGACAGAGAGAGAGACAGAGAGAGACACAGAAAGAGAGAAAAAGGAAGGAGTGTATCTTGAGCATTATAATCAGACAGCTAAAACCAAGAAGTTTTAACACACATTAACGAACACTACGCTAGAGGGAAAATTAGAAGGAAAAAGAGCAAGAGGTCGACAACGATATGGATGAATGGACAACATAAAAAATGGACTGCATTCAGCTGGGCCGGGTACACTTTGAAAATAAATGACACATCACTTTAGAAAACCACTGCAGCCAATCTTTTCTAGTGAGAGAGCACATGATGATGATGATGATGATCCGAAGAGATCGATGTCATGACAATGTTATTAGCCTGGAAGATCGATGTGATCACGGCGTGGTTATGTCATGCTTTTGGCAATGTATCGGTCTTGTGTACTCGGCTAAAAGAAAAATCGTTTGACAAGATAAAAATCTAACAACCCATCCGGCGTTTCTGTTCTGCCTGAGAGTTATCGATGTTGCCCTTAAGTTATTGTACGATTACTCCCACAGAAACGATTTCAATGCAGAATTCATAGGAGCATGATAGATGTGGAGATCACTGATTCCTTTTTTTTTTTCCTCATCTCAAGCTATTTATCATTTATCTTCTTATTTTTATTCTTTTAGTTTTTTTACCACTATTTTTGTTTTAATAATGATTTTGACAGCTACTTGATATTATTTTTTAGTTTTATATTTAAAACTCTTGCATGTTATTCTTTTGCTTTGTTATTATTAATGTTTGTTCTCGTCTACATATCTGTTTGTCTGTGTCTAAACAGTCATCACACAGACAACAAATAGATGTCACATGTGAATGTTACATATACACCAAACAAGATGCTTATATGTAGATAGAGGTGTATGATTTAGTTTTACAGAAAGATAGAAAGAGTGAGGAAAGTGGGCATGAAGAGGAATATCGGAAAGTAAATTTAGCACATGTAAGTCAAGAGCATGTAACCATCCAATATTTCGGCAAAAGGCCTTTTTCAAGGACCGCCTTCACAAAACAATACAAAAAGATACAAGAAAAATAGATGAAAAATGAAACTCTTAGTTTTTTTGGTCTCCTCCTTGTAAGGAAGGCGGACACATTACTAGAACCAGTTTTTTTTTAACTACAGTCGTCATTAAACGTCATGATAATCTAGAGAAGACCGTCTTGGAAGGGTACATAATGGGAAAATGAAAGAGAGGAAGACCAAAGCGAAGATGACTGCAAGACATCGTTGATGACCTGCAAATGGATGCATCAGCAGCAGGGCATCTTGCTCACAACTGAGAGGCCTACAGGAGTGCTGTTAGGGAAGCAAAGTTCGGCAAGGGACATGAAAATGAATGAATGAATGAAAGTGGTCATTTCTCTTATGAAAGAAACTACGTTGTGTAAGAGCTAGAACAGAATAGAGTTAGACGAAAATCAACGAAGAGAAAGAAAACAATTATGCACTAAACAAAGGTTAGCTGACAGCAACAGAAGCAAAACTGACACTAGACTACTAGACTACAGCTAGACTACTCTACTGGTATTAGGTATACAAGTGCAATGATGAAAGGACTTAGGTCATGATTCAGTGTAAATGAAATACACTAAAAGATACACACGGATTTTGAAGAACGAAATGGGTATACACAACCAGACTGGTCCAAGAGCTGTGGATCATGGCAGATGCTATGAGGCTGTGTGGGAAAAGGCTGGAGAAAACTGGTAGCCTGACAGTTGGGCTGAAAGATTTATCATTATCTAATCGCAGAATACAGAATAAGAGGGCTGAAAGATTTATCATTATTTAATTGCTGAAGACAGAACAAGAGGGCTGAAAGATTTATCACTATCTAATCGCTGAAGACAGAACAAGAGGGCTGAAAGACCTATCATTATCTAATGACTGAAGACAGAACAAGAGGGCTGAAAGATTTATCATTATCTAATCGCTGAAGACAGAACAAGAGGGCTGAAAGACCTATCATTATCTAATGACTGAAGACAGAACAAGAGGGCTGAAAGATTTATCATTATCTAATCGCTGAAGACAGAATAAGAGGGCTGAAAGATTTATTATCTAATCGCTGAAGACAGAACAAGAGGGCTGAAAGACCTATCATTATCTAATGACTGAAGACAGAACAAGAGGGCTGAAAGATTTATCATTATCTAATCGCTGAAGACAGAACAAGAGGACTGAAAGATTTATCATGGTCTAATCACTGAAGACAGAACAAAAGGGTTGAAATATTTATCATTATCTAATCACTGAAGACAGAACAAAAGGGCTGAAAGACTTATCATGGTCTAATCACTGAAGGCAGAACAAGAGAAAAAGAGTCATAATTTTTACAGTGTTGTCCTCATTTTCATAATACAGGGTCCAGCATAAAGCATAGATGGATTTTGAAAATTGAAAATGAACTAAGCGGCATTTATGTTTTAAGTAAAAAAGTGAAATGAAACTCAGAAAAGTGGGTATCTTTGTTGTTACTGACAACCATATTTAGGTTTTGAAAATTACGCCGGTTAGATGCCATCTATTATATTTGATACAATCAGCCAGGCGTATGTAAAATTCCTGCATAACACCATTTAACATGTTCAAAGGGATATTTTGAATGCAGTGTCGGATTCGATCCTTTAGGTCTACAACTGACTGTGGTCGACTAGCAGACATTGTGGTCTTGAGACACCCCGACAAAAAGAAGTCTGCGGCCGATAAATCACCGGTGACCTTGCCGGCCAATGAATATCCCCAAATCTGGAAATAAGACGATTGGGAAATGCTTGTCGCAGCATGGCCATGGACTGACGGGCTGTGTGGGCAGTTGCTCCATCTTGTTGAACCCATATCAGTCTCTTATTTCTATTTGGCAACTCTGGAATGAAGTATTCAGTTAGCATCTGCACATAGTGATCGCTATTAACAGTAAGAGGATGCCCGTCTTCGTCTTAAAAAAAAATATGGGCCAATGACGCCGAATGATGCAACCTCACACTACATTGTTCACTATAGAGCTGTACCTCAGGCAGTAATTGTGGATTTTCAGCTGACCAGTGTCTGAAATTCTGCATGTTCACACTTCCTGACAACTCAGAATGTGCTTCATCAGACATTATGGGTTTACTGAGCAAATTCGGATTTGCGTGATAGAAAATCCGTAGCAAAGTCAGGTCTGTTAATTTTATCCAAATCTTTCAGTTGCTGCACAACTTGCAACTTGTAAGGGTGGGAATGCAGATGATTATGAATGATGCGACGTAGCGAGCGATCCGATATACAAAGTGCCAAACAATGGGCTACGAAGCAATGCGTTACAGACTCCTTGAATGCGTTCAAGTGTCTATTGAGTTCTTGGACGACCAGTAGACTTGCTATTAAGGCAATTAGCGGTTTCCTTTAATTTTTTAAATTTTTTGAGCCACCTCAAAATTGTTCTCCGATCTGGAACATTATTGCGGCCATGCAACTCAAAATAGCGAAGAAACTTTCGTTGTACAGTAATAGACGATTCTCCACTTTTAAAATAAGTTTCAACGGTGAATGCGGGATGTTCTGTTTGCCAAGAAGCCATTGTTAAAAGTTACCGTTTGTCTGCTTCAACTCTGACGTCATTTTTTTTTCACACGTATTCATTTTCTACGCACTACATCAGTTAAATTCAGCTATGCTTTATGCCGGAGCCTATACATAAATAAATAAATAGTTTGGAAACAGAAGTAAGGATTCAGGATAAGAAGTAAACAGGATAAAGTTGAAATTCTTAATAACTGAAAAAAGAACATATATCAGATCTTTCGAACACAAAAGTAAATAAATAAGTAAATAAAAACAAACGTGTACCCGATCGATTGATAATACGACTTTTCACTATACCTATAACTATTTATACAAATACATAACATTGTGACGAAATTAAAAACATTCTTTTAAATTCTTTTAAAACTCACTTATAAAAACAAATTTGGATATTTGAAATAAAAATTCTTTCTTCTTTGTCTTCTTTACCCGGCACACTTTTGATCTCGGCCTTCTGCTTAGAGGAGAGGATCGAAAATAAAAGAAGACAGAAAGAGTTTCCTTCTGAAGGTCACGCAGCTTCCATTTGAAGCCTCATCTTTCCTAGCAACAGTTTATACTGACAACGCCCAGAAGCGAAACAAAATAATACGCGCACAGCAATTTCAGCAATTGTCTAAAACTGCAATCATACACAGACACGACATAGACTTCGTGACTCACATCATCACAGACAATTCAACAGAAATTTCTCTAGAGGCTATTATGTTCTGCGATTTTATAATCTTGCGTTAGTCTAGGTCAGAGAGTAAATACAACAGTTTTTCGTGCCTTAATTCCAAGAATTTATCTTATACTGTTATTTGAAGGAAATTACAGACATTGTGTGTCTCAACAAAGGCATGTTTTCTTAGACTGAAATGGTTGGGTAATAAGTCAAATTTCAGATGCTGCATCATTGGCGGGAAAAGTAATGAAGGAAGGGTTACAAAATATAAAATTTCCGTTTCCTATTAAGGAATATTAGGGATACCGTGCCAGGCCCGCACTTCCAAGACCTTGGACATATTTAAGTGTGCTGTGGTCAGTATCAGGCCAGGCCGCATTTATCTTCCCCAGATTTCTCTCGTACCCGTTTTTAGAGACTGGGTGAACCCCGGATCTCTTTGGCGTGTGCTAGTAAAAAAATCCGTCTGTAGAGACTTGAACGCTGTGCCACTGATTTAGTAAACCGAGGCCTAACCACTCAGCTAACCAGGCCACGAATTAGGAAGGGGGGGGGTATGATTTAGCCGTTGGCGAAAGCGACAGAACGTTCTGACTGACGAATTTAATGAAGAAAAACTGAAGAAATGAACGAATCACCAGAAAATGTATTCTTATACAAGAAGATAAGTACTTCGTTTTATAATTCAGTAACAACGAATATTTCAATGTACTACACGTGTTGTTCACAATAATGCTTGTGGTTTTTCTTGTCGTATTTTCTACAAAGATAAGATTCTAATGTAAAATAAGATAACGCAGTTTTGTAGCATTATTCATGTAAAAAGTATTCGTTCGTTCGTTGCTGTTGTTGTTCAAGTATAGACACCAGACATGGCAGGAGACCGTGTGTATGTTTGTCTAAAAATTGGTACCTGCTAGAGAGACTGAATCTAAGCTAGGAATTTCTGTGTCATTACCTCGTTTCTTTCCGGGTGTCACGATCCTCGTGTCGACTGAACAGTTACTAATAACTTCGCTTTCAAACACCTTTTTTTTTTAGGTGCGAGATAGCGCAGTTCGTTAGTACACTGTTCTCTCGTGGCTAGACGGCTGCTCGTCCTACCAGAGTCCGTGGTTCGACTCCCAGGTAATTCTCTTGTGATTTTTCTTTCTCCTACGTCTCATTAAAGTGCTTTATCTACGATTTTTTCGAGATCTAATCCTACAAAACTGTTTTCTCTTGCTTTGCCGTACGAAAGCCTCGTTGTTTCCTATTTATTAAAAAAAAATTGTTCCTGAAGATTCTAATGTGTCCGAGCATTGCCTTTTTCTTCCTTCTTTGACATTACATTTTTTGCTAACAAACGTTTCATCTAACTTTCTTTTCTTTTCCATTTCTTCTCGTCTTTTAAATATTTCTTCTGTTGCGTAACATCTCGCATCCCCCTTCCTTTACAACACTTTATTCTTTGCTTCTTTTTCTTTCTTTCCTTCACTTGCAGTCTTCTCCTTACATTCTTTTTTTCTAATTGCTATTTCAATATGTACATATGTTCGTACAACGTACGTATGTACATAAGTATGTATGTATGTACGTATATACGTATGTATGTATGTACGTATGTATGTATGTACGTATGTATGTACACATGAATGTATGTATGTATGTACGTATGTATGTACACATGAATGTATGTATGTATATATGCAATGATCGCGCTAGGATTTTTCGAAACCGGTAACATTTTACCTGTCTTTTGCCTTGCATAAAGTACTTTCCGAAACATCGGCTTTTTTAAAAATACAATACTCTGTAACTTATGCTTACTTTCTAATATAAACTTAAACACACTTTATAAACATCAGCAGAAATTAAGCTTTCGTATGATTGTTTTTTCCCTTACCTTATTTGAAGCGAGATTGACTCTTTACAAAATTCTCACGTGCTGAATCAAACCTGGTTGACTCTCCTCTAATACAAAATTAGCATCGCCATCC
Source organism: Achatina immaculata (assembly GCA_009760885.1). Taxonomy (NCBI): domain Eukaryota; kingdom Metazoa; phylum Mollusca; class Gastropoda; order Stylommatophora; family Achatinidae; genus Lissachatina; species Lissachatina immaculata. Next base: position 31,622,023 of record CM019691.1, on the reverse strand, counting down.
TGCTGGCCTGGTTAACCTCCAGTGGATTACGCTGGTTGCTTTTTGGTAGGTTTTTGATCATATAAACCGACTACGGTAACCGACCACCTGCAAAAGTTTTAGATTTTTCTCATATTTTTTTTATCGTTAATTTACCGATAACTGCCGGTTAAAGCGACCACCGTGCATGTATGTTCATTCTATTCTTCCCTTCAGTTAAATTACCTTCTTATTTTGTTTTCTTCCTTCAGTTTATTTTTGTTTTGTTTTGTTTCTGTTATTGTCGTATCTTCTTCTCTTTCATATTCTTTGTTTCTTCTTCTTCTTCTTCTTTTCTTCTTCTTCTGTCTCCCTGGAACTGTGAGCTGTGTTATTTGCAACCAGTGCATTGAAGATGTTAAGACACAGCATCGTGTCGGTGTGGGAGTTGTTATGATGGGTTTTTTTCTCTCTCAGTCCCTGAGAGCAGCTAACAAAGGGGGGGGGGGGGAGGGAGTGTGCAATACTTCTTTAGCAAGTTCCGTTGCCATAGGGACTATGGCGATCTCTGCCCCGTTAGCCAGGCTAGGGCTGTTTCTGGCGGTACCCAGGAAAAAGATTTAACAGCAATGACGTAATAATGTCAGGTTTGCAACTATGGGTCGCTTATTGTCAAAACTAACAAAATATCAGACGCCCACCCCTCTTAAAGACTATTTCACTGGTTAAATTTTGTAATTGTTCCAGTGTTTCTGTGTTATGGCTTATTTTGAAGAATGTCTCCAGGTAAATGCACTTTACTATATGATTTAATTGTACTTAAAAATAATTTTGGCCAGTATATATATTTTTTAAATTACAGATTTCTGTGAAAGCTGAATGATATAAGACAGAGACGGGTCTCCATGCCTAGTTCTTCATCATGTGACTTTTAAGTTAGTTCGTTCTCTCGCTAATCGCATATTGTAAGTAAACAGTTTTAAATGAATGAAAACTAAAAGAATTAATGTTAATAGATGGCTTTATCCGTAAGGTGTAATAGACGGTTTTATACGTAAGATGTAATAGATGGCTTTATACGTAAGGTAGTTTGCATTTTTTCTTATGAAAATTGTTATGCCTAAATACTATAAAACTTCTAATTATCTTAACAAATGCCAGTTGCAGCTTTATATTTAGACTGCCTCAGGACCATAAGGAAAATCGACCCACTCATTGTTGTGCTTCGATCGTAGGGCTCTCCTGTTCACATTACTATGAAACACAGTACATTAAGTAAAACTTGGGTGAAGTGCGTGCTATAATCAATGTGTATTTACTCATAAGTATAACAGATTGCCAGTGCAGGAAATCACCATTAACTGAAGTAACTTGTACACTGATAAACACCGTTTCGTGTCATTTTTTGCCCCGGAAATTTTCACAGTTAAGCGGAAGTGAAAACCGCCATTGATACGTAATGTTGTGCGCGTGACAGCGGTTTTCGCGTGGCTGTCGGGGAGGCTGTGCGACAAGCAGGGGCTCACGAGATGTCAAACGTGATTCTCCCTCGCAGGAAGATCGTACAGCCACCGTCAAGCTCGTCATCTGAGATCAGCCCCCGGGATTGCTCGTGCTATCCACGTTTTCTTGGCAAATCGTCATTCTATTTTCCTGAACGATCTAGAAACTACAGTATTGATGTGAACCTTGAGCTTCTGCATATAGTTCATTCTTTTATGATTTAGGTTGTAGTTTTTTTTTCGTTTGGTGGCGTATTAACACCGGAGCTTGGAAGAAGAAGAAGAAGAAGAAGAAGAAGATGAAGAAGAAGTAACTTGTTGCATTTTATGAATGAGAAAATCGTTGAAGTGATTCAATATATTTTCTGCGTGATATTTGTGCAGTAATTGCCAAAGTTTTAATATTTTTTTCCGCGAAATGTGGTTAAACCGGAATTGTGGATGTAAATTTTGTGGTGTAATATTACAGAATAAAGAATAATTTGTTCAGCGGCAAAAATCAACAGACGGTACTTTCTTACAAGATGGAAAGGAAACGCAGCAGCGAAGGCTTAGATGCTACAACAGACAATGCCGTCAATGCGGTCAACACGCATGTCTTCATCACCGTTCCCGAGGAAGATCTGGGATTCACCGGCAATTTAAAGCGCTATGGAAGAAAGTGCTTGGGCTGCAGCAAGGAAAACGCTCTTCTTATCGGCCTTCTGTGTTCGGTTGTGGTCGGGATTGTTTTGGGTGTCACAATACGTGGCACAAAAGACTCCTTCAGTAAGAGAGAGGTCATGTACATCGGCTTCCCAGGGGAGCTCCTGATGCGAATGCTGCAGATGCTAGTCTTGCCCATAATCTTGTCGTCACTGATATCGGGCATAGCAGGCCTGGACGCCAGAACATGCGGGAAGATGGGGCTCAGGACCATCGGCTACTTTGGGATCACAACGTTCATGGCAGTTTTCCTGGGGATATTCTTAGCAGTTACAATCGAGCCGGGCGGTGGAGCTGACAGAAACGCTATGAGACGCTACGGCAAAGCGGAGCCACTGAACTCTGCTGATACCTTTCTTGATCTTATCAGGTGGGTAAAGACCTTCTAATTCTTTTCCTTAAATTTCGCTTATATAGAACTAATACCTCAGAATAAAATAGCTGAGATGAGATATCGTACTTTTACGAGCCAAGCGGTCCACTCTAGGGTATCTAAGTGCCAAACGATCTACTGAATATGCTGAATATATGAAACAGCTTAACAGTTTAATCGACTGTATCATGTTGTTAAAGATTATATGGCGAATATAGAAATGTGAAAGTGATGGCTACTGCGGTAAAACAAGGTACTGCTAGAGTAGACACAGTCAGCCGTCGATTGTTCAGTTTTACAAAAAGACAGGATAGAAAGAGGAGTGAAGAGGACTAGCGGGTATTAGCAGAAAACAAAAAGAACGCGTGGAAAAGAAAAAAAAAGCAAAAACCCAAACTTCCTACGATGGCACTTTAACTCTCTCACTCCTCTGATGGAATACATTTTGACGAAAAATTTTGGCAAGAAGAAACTGGAAGGAAACTATTCTATAATCTAAAAAAAATATGGACTGAACTAGAATTATGGCTACATTTAATTTTATTTACCCTTTGCCTAAATATTGCTGTCAGCAATGATTCTCATCGATGTGCAAGATCTAACCAGTGTTGTTTTGAAGTGAAAGAGTTAATATGTTGTCCTTGATGAAGACATCGTATCCAAAATATTGGCTTTTTTCCCCCCTCATTTCCATATGTTCGTTTTCATATCCGGAAAGGCAACAATAGTATCACTTCAAAGTGTTTTGTAGAGCTGTCTCCGAGTACCGAGGGAAGAATCTCTGATGCATCATTTATTTCTATGACTGTGCTAACATTTTATATTTGGAAGGCAGTAGAAAGTTCGTGAGATATACCAGACAACAAAACTTTAAGAAAATCTCTCTCTCTCTCTCTCTCTCTCTCTCTCTCTCTGAACTTTAAGTGCCCAGGGCACATGGGGCTTCCGCAAGGGTTTTCCACAAATGCCTGTCCTTCGCCTTTTTTTCTGCTCTTGCCCAGGTGAGCCCTCTATTGCTCAGCATCCTTTCTGTTGTTCTTCTCCATGTCTTTTTTGGTCTACCTTTACTTCTGCTCCCCTGTGGTGTCCATCTTAGTGCTATTTTTGGTAGTGAGTTGTCAGTCATTCGGAGCACATGTCCCAACCATCGCCAGCGTCTTTCCTCAATAATTGTTGTCAGCGGCTTCATCTGCATTTCTGCTAATAAAATGTTATTTCTTATGGTGTTTGGCCAAAATATTTGTTTAATTCTTCGTAAACATTTAGTCTGGAAAGAATTCAACTTGTTTTCTATGGTTTTGGTGATTTTCCAGCATTCACTTCCATAGAGTAGTACACTTAGAACATTACTCTTAAATATCCTGATTTTCATATTTATGCTTAGTTTTTTTGATTTCCATATAGTCTGCAGCATTGCAAAAGCCTGGTTTGCTCTAGTAAGTCTGCTGTTGATGTCCTCTGTGCTGTCTCCATTTTCTACTACTCTGCTGCCAAGGTATACAAATTCGTTGACCTCCTCCACTAACTTGTTATCTACTCTGAGTACATTTCTGTTGTTCACATTTTGCTTCATTAACTTTGTCTTTCCTACGTTGATCTTTAGTCCTATGTTGTTTGCATTCTGAGTTAGCTTGTTTATTTTATCTTGCATATCTTTGTGACTGCTTGATAATAGACAAATGTCGTCCGCAAAGTCAAGGTCCTCCAGCACTGTGTCAAGGGTCCATTGTAATCCTCTGCGTTTGTCTGATGTTGCCTCCTTCATTAACCAGTCTACCGCCAATATAAATAATGTTGGTGATAGTACACATCCCTGTTTTACTCCTGTTTGTACCCTAAAGCTGCTGGAGGTATGTTCTCCACAGATAACTTTGCACTGAAAACCCTCGTATAGGGCTTTGATTACATTAACTATTTTATGGGGGAGGCCATGCCATCTTAGGATTTTCCACAGTGCATCTCTGTTGACACTGTCAAAGGCTTTCTCAAAATCTATGAATAATGCATATGTTGTGCTATGCCACTCATTTGCCTGTTCTAATATTTGTCTAAGTACAAATATGTGGTCTATGCATGATCTTCCTTTCCTAAATCCTGCCTGCTCTTTCCGAAGTTTTTCCTCAAGTGTTGGTACAATTCTGTTGATGATTATTCTGCAAAATACTTTACTGGTGAGTGGCAGTATGGTAATGCCTCTCCAGTTCCCGCAATCTCTGAGGTCACCCTTCTTTGGTAGTTTTACTATAAGCCCAGTTTTCCACTCCTCTGGGGCTTTTTCTAGATCCCAAATTTGTTGTAATATCCGGCAAAGTTGTTTTGGTGTTTCTGTTTCTTCTGCTTTCAACATCTCAGCAGTCACTTCATCTTCACCTGGTGCACTGTCTGATTTTAGCTTCTTTTTTAAGAAAATAGTGAACAGAAATGGCCCATACTTGAAGCTATAGCAGGTGTGTCCTTAGATAAGCGGAATCGTTAAGGGATTCATGAACCTCCTTAATTACTTCACATTCATGTATGCATGTATGTATGTATGTATGTATGTATGTATGTATGTATGTATGTATGTATGTATGTATGTATGTTTGTATGTGTGGTCCGACAATTCAGTAACGAGACTGATTTTATTATGACCAAGACAAAAAAGCCATCTATGAAGCAAAGCGTGGAATCCAAAGATTCATCCTTCATCTATGATTTGGCAACTTTTCATCGCCGCCCTATAAGCAGAACACAAACAAGCCGCCATTTTGGTGGCCTAATTAGAGATGCAATGTCATGTAATCAGCATGGAGCAAAAAGCTAACATTAAATTCTGTTTAAAACTCGGAAAAGGTGCAATTGAGACAGTTTAATTGATGCGACAAGTTTATGGGGATAATTGTTTATCTCTTGCACAGACATTCAGGTAGTATTCACGATTCAAAACTGGTGTGGAAACTATTACAAATGCAACTAGACATGGGCGCCAAATTTCTGCTCGTAATGAGGAACTCATTGCAAAAGTCAGAGAGCGGATACAAGAAGATAGTTGTTTGACTGTGAGGATGATGGCAGATGAATTTGGTGTTAACCGCTATGATCCCACAGCTAAACGCCAAAATGCTCAGTGGAAGTCATCATCATCACCAAAAGGCAAAAGATTTCGTCTTCAAAAGTCGAAAGTGAAGACAATGTTGGTGAGCTTCTACGACAGCAAAAGAGTTATTCACAAAGAATCTATTCCAGAGGGACAGGCTGTCACTGCTAAAGTTTATTTAAATATTTTGAAACGCCTATTAAAAAGTATTCTCCGAGCCCGACCCAAGTATTCAACACCTGGCAGTTTTTTCCTTCTTTATGATAATGCAACCGGCTCACCGGGCGATAGTTGCACAGGAATTTTTGGCTCAGAAACAAGTGTGTGTTCTCAACCATCTACCCTATTCCCCAGGTTTGTCTCCCTGCAATTATTTTTTATTCCCAAAATTAAAGTTACCATTGAAAAGACGCTTCTTTGACGATACTGATGACATCCAAAGGGCCGTAACATCGAATTTAAGGGCCATACCAACAGAAGAACTGCAGAGGTCGATCCGGTGTTTGTTAGATCGTGCCACTCGCTGTATCAATGGACAAGCGGCTAACTTTGAACAACATACAGGTTATATCTTCAACTGTTGTTTATTTTTTTTAATGTAATTAGTCTCATTACTTAATTATCGAACATTGTATATATTTTTTCCAGTGGCTACGTCACTTAATTTGCGATTACACTTTGATTGGCCCTTGTATGTATGTAGGATGTATGTGCAAGAGCAGGAAAGTTGTTGACATACTGCCTCATCAGAACATACATTGCCCATTAAACAATGTAAAGTTTTCTTTAAGGCACTGCGCCAGATCTACGACTCGGGACTTGTGAGTGTCTCTAAATAAAATGCTTAGAGAACAAGAGACGTGGAACACAAGACGAAGAAATAAATACTAATCTCAGGCATTGAACACAAGAAGCCGAAATTGATACCAATCCCAGACATGAAACACAAGAAGGCGAACAAAAGAAACTAATTACAGATATGAAACATAAGAAGACGAAATAGATACTATTCTGAGGCATGGAACATAAGAAAGGGAAAATAGATACCGATCTCAGACTTCAAGTATAAATGGGGGTAAACAAAATAGCAGTCTAAGATATGAAACAAAAGAAGAGGAATATAGATACCTATCTCATACATGGAATACAGGAAGTGGAAAACAGATATCAATTTCAAACATGCAACACAAGAATGATTAATAGATACCAATCTTAGAAAAGAAATACATGCAAAGGAAATAATAACAATCTCAGACATGAAACACGTGTAAAAGAAATAATTATCAGTTTCAGACATGGAGCACAAGAACTGGAAACATACTATAACAGAAGCTTAAATAAAGAGATATTGAAATGTTAAAATATTGTAAGTTTGTTGTCACTGCGTTCTGGGTAATTCTACAGACTCTTTAGTCCACCCCCACGAAACGTATTCCTTATAACGTGCGAGAATTCTTCTTGAATGGAGAGCAACAGCAGGGAGAATGAAACTCACTGCCTAAAGTCTGAGAGGCTGTGTGGCTATCGACTCGGCCATCCCTATACTTCGAAATGCTGTTTAGCAACTGCGAAAGCGAGGTTTTAATTTTTCATAAGAAACTCAAAAACCACCAAATGTCTTTGAAAAAACGCCGCGTAATAAAAGATAGGTCGATTTCCCTCCGTGTGTTTCGCTCACTTTCAAGAGATGACTATCATCTCGTAGTGTTTGCTAGGGCTATCATCTCGTAGTGTTTGCTAAGGCTATCATCTCGTAGTGTTTGCTAGGGCTATCATCTCGTAGTATTTGCTAGGACTATCATCTCGTAGTGTTTGCCACGACTATCATCTCGTAGTGTTTGCTACGACTATCATCTCGTAGTGTTTGCTAGGACTATCATCTCGTAGTGTTTGCTAGGACTATCATCTCGTAGTGTTTGCTAGGGAATCTAATGTCCACGGAGATTGGTTTCACTCAAACATAAATATGAAACAGCTGAACAGAGAATTCAAAGTTGCTGACAACAAAAACATTATAAAATGGTCACTTTCTCCTTTATAATCAAATACTTGTATTTAAGACGATTGTGACGGCGACGTTACAACACTAAAACACAGACGACTGATGATTGTGACGGTGATCTTACACCACCAAAACAAAGTCGTAGGAATATCTTTACGGCAGATAACCACAGAGAAACCAACAGGTGAGAACATATGTCAAGAAAACTAAACACAGAATACTAAATCAATAAACGGACTTCGACGAAATTCAACACACGGAAAAGAGCTTGAAAAACAGCACAGCAGCTTCATCAAGGTTAGTCGACTGTTTTAGCAAGGTTAGTTGACTGTTTCAGCAAGGTTAGTCGAATGTTTGCTGAGATGTAATGTAGAAAACTGCACTATTTAGGACATGTCGCGTCCACGAAGTTAGCTCCATAATCACTTTATATACGCGGGTGTTAACATAAAACTGAGGGACCAAATCGGCGTGTCTGTTTACAATTAAGACAAACGCGTGTATTTAGCATGTAAAACGTCAGGGTGTGCCCAGTAGATCAGGGTGTTCTAAGAACCGATATACACTGTGGAAAAAGAATAAGTTGAAAAAACGAATCAGAAAGGAAATTAAGACTGCGCTCTCATATTCTGTGAGTGTCGGCCATTTATTGAACATAAGAAAGACTGTGCTCCCATATTCTGTAAGTGTCAGGCAGTTATTGAACATAAGAAAGACTGTTCTCCCATATTCTGTAAGTGTCAGGCAGTTACTGAACATAAGAAAGACTGTGCTCCCATATTCTGTAAGTGTCAGGCAGTTACTGAACATAAGAAAGACTGTTCTCCCATATTCTGTAAGTGTCAGGCAGTTACTGAACATAAGAAAGACTGTTCTACCATATTCTGTAAGTGTCAGGTAGTTACTGAACATAATAAAACTGTGCTCCCATATTCTGTAAGTGTTGGGCAGTTAGTGAACATAATAAAACTGTGCTCCCATATTCTGTAAGTGTTGGGCAGTTAGTGAACATAATAAAACTGTGCTCCCATATTCTGTAAGTGTTGGGCAGTTAGTGAACATAATAAAACTGTGCTCCCATATTCTGTAAGTGTTGGGCAGTTAGTGAACATAAGAAAATCGTTAAATAATTTTACCATTTTTTTGTTGTTGCTGGCAAGGAAAAACAGCGAAAGAGCTACGGGGCATTTGAAAGGAATAAGAGAATGTTAAACAGTCACAAAGAATTCTAGAATGCGACCAGAAACAGAATGATGCGACTCACTGATCAAGAAAAGTAATAGTTATTTAAGAAACTGCTATTTTTTTTTAATGTTCAACCAAAATAGGATTACGCAGCACGCAACTCAAGAGTGATAAAAACGGCAGAATAGTCGTGAAAAATAGTGTAGAAAAAAATAACGTAAAAGAACTGTAATACTAACCATAAATATACTTTCTACTATGTATGGGTAGCAAAAAAGAAACTAAGAACAAGCGAAGTTCAAACAGAAACGATTAATAGAAACTGCCGCCAAAGTTTACTGCAGGCTTTGAAAGTAACGCTACGTGCAACAAAGATATAAACAGCAGAAGTGCTTTCGGCTTCGTTAATGAACAAAGGTTTGTAGGATTAGACCTAGAAAAAGTCGTAAACAAAGCACTTTAGTGAGACGTGAGAGAAAGAAAACTCACAAGAGAATTACCTGGGATTCGAACACGTTAATGAACAAAGCTGTTCGTACCTATTTTAAAATTCTAACAAAATATAAGTAGTTTTGAAAATTGTACACCATGAAAGTTAGAAAACTGAGATACTTCGGCCACATCAAGAGACACAACAGCCTGGACAGGTTGATAGTAGAAGGCATAGTGCCCCGTACAAGAGAAAAGGGGGTAATTTTGCCGCAGTTGAACTCAGGACATCACGGAAAGCCTGAATATGTCATTGCGAGACGCTGGTCAACTTGGGCAAGACCGCATTGTCTTCAGGGAAGCAGTGAGAGGGGCATTGGAAAGGCACATCATATGAAGAACAGCCGTAGCTTGGCAAGGCGGGGCAGTACAGATAGTGCTCCAAGGGCTCAAGAGAACGTAGAATGTTATCAGATTTAGAGAGTTTAGATTAAAATCAACATTCGACTAAAAAATTATATTCGACTAAAAGTGGCAAAACAAGTGGAAAGAGTACTTCTTTTAGTGACCTTGGAAATTGTGCTACTGTCTCACACTTCATATTTCTCCATTTCTGCTAACTTAATGTGTGGACGAGACTCTGCAAATCAAGGGACGTAACCATTAAAATGTATGAAAAGACATGCCTAGCCCTCATACATAAATGTTTCATTTCTGACCGATATTAAATTTTATAGACGTTTAAATGACGACCGCCTGTCTGTGCGTATGTCTTGGCAATCCTACCACCATCATTTCAGTATGAATTAAAAAACAAATTAATAAGATTGAAATTGGTTGGAAATCGATTCACGCTGAAATTGGCATCAACAGAGAGGATCAGTGCCAGCGAAAGAGAACCATTGTTTTGAAATGTTTCCAATCATTCAGTAATGGAGGTGGTTTCCGCAGGGAAGGAAGGGATGTAATGCACACGAGCCACACATGAGCCACACACGAGCCACACACTGGTGGTTCTAATGATTATTGAATCATTTTTAATCAACGAAGGGGGGAAAAGGCACGATGGAGGCATTTCGAAGCATTAGTTAACATTTTATCACAGTTAAAGAAGAAAGTAAATGAGCTTTTGCTTCAAGGTATACCTGCCTGGTTTGCGGTGAAAGAGGAAAATGGGATAAACGTATGACAGAATGTTGGAAAGTTAGAAAGAAAGAAATACAGATAACCTGAAAAATCACATTTCATTATACAGAGTTAGCCGTATGAACACTGGAAATGCGTAGATAGATAGATAGATAGATAGATAGATAGATAGATAGATAGATAGATAGATAGATAGATAGATAGATAGATAGATAGATAGATAGATAGATAGATAGATAGATAGATAGATAGATAGATAGATAGATAGACGGACTAACAAGAAGGCACAGAGAACGCCAGTACAGAAGAGAATTGTGGAAGAGCATGAACGGCAGTCGTTAGAGCAATAGGTAGATAGAATAGACAATGTAAAGATACTATGTTTATAATGGGAACAGGTTTTATAAAGAGAATAAACAGCAGTTAAAGGCCCCCTCCCCCCCCCCCAAAAAAAAAAGGGGACTATAAAAATACGTTGCCACTTTTCATCTGAAAAAGACGGTATTAGCTGTTCTCTGTTATTGCTGAGCATCATCTCGCCGAACATTTTCTCACGTGGCTGAGTCTACTTATAATGGACGGAAAATCAGCCACACTAACAGCAAGTAATGTTTGTGTGGCTAGGTCTAGTGTCCTTGCTCTTGCTCTTGCGCCTTCTAACTTCTACTTTGATTCTAACTTCTTTCTCAAATGGCGAATGATGCTGTGTCTTTAAGCAGAGTTGTTCTCAACATAGTTCTGTCCTTCGCAGATTCTTTCCAAACCTCATGATTGATAGAAAAATTGAATCTCATTTTTCGTGATTTTTTAATCTCATTTGACCTTCTCTCTGCAAGTTCGCTGTATAGAACTTCCTTGGAAATAACGGCTGCCAGAGATTCTTGTTACCTGTTTCAGCCGTCTTGATCTTCTGCTGCTTGTAAAAAGTGACGAAGAAAGAAATGAACTTACGTTCACTAAAATTAAGCATACAGAAAACGTCCTTCAAATACATCACAATACAAAACTGCCTTATACTCCAAAACGTAACAAATAACAAAAGAGTCATCTTGTTTATCATAGCATGTTGTTGCAAACGCGTTAAGCTTTTCCGATTAAGAAGTACGCAAATCCGCCAGACAGAATTATTCTATCGTTGAAAGAAACTACTCAGTGCAAACCAACGGTTCGATTTCAAAGCTTATATTTTTTTAAAAAATGATTGTTGGTAGGTTAGGCAAATTCTACGTTAAACTAACAGGTAATTGCACATGATACTGCTACTACCATGTGTTTAATTATATCTTTTGTTGATGCATCATTACTGAGTTCACGGCGATTATGTTTGGTCATTTTCTTTCTGGACAAAACGGGGCATTCAGAATGGAAAGCTTCTGCATTGTTAACATCAGCTATGATACGTTACTACTGGGGATGAAGACGCCAGATAAGGCAACCAACCACCCATAGCTGATATGCCAGCGTCAGGGTTAGCGAATCATAGCTGACCAAGACCCCGTCCCACCTCTCTGTGGTACCCCCAGTAACAGGCCTAGCCTGGCTAACGGGGCAGGGATCGCCATAGTGCCCATGGTGGTGGAGTCTGCTAAAGAATCAATGCACACCCCCTTTTAGCTGTACTCCGAGACTGAAAAAATAGCCGCGATAACAAGCTCCCACGCTGATACGATGCTGTGCCTCAACATCTCTACAGCATCGGTTGCAAAGAACACCAACTCGCAGTTAACGGGAGTTCGTACAAGTACGTTACTATCATCATTCGCTTACAGGTTTAAAAAAAACACCGAGCTATCAATAAGTCATTGTAACATGCCAGGTTTAATTTTTGGAAAGAGTGAGGCCTTTCAGTTTTCTTGTCACAGCCAGTATTACTACATTCACACTACTATTACAATTTAAAAAAGATCGCTAGCTTTACAGGATCGATACAAATGTAATTTACATAATTAAGCACTGTAATGACTCCTGAACTTTTACTACCTGTACTGTTACTAATAAGCTTAGTAATGCAACTACTATTAGCTATAGTCTCATATTTACATGGTCTTGAAAGACGCAGCCATTTACTGTTAGAAACTACTGATATGCACGACTGCTCTATTAACTTTGATGGGGTAACTCCTGTAGACTTTGCTAGTTCTGGTGAACAAATATGTAAGGTCTGTGTTACCCCTCTAGTACACCCTGCTAGTATTGGTGAACCAATTAAGATTTGTGTTAGCCCTCCAGTAGGCCCTGCTAGTATTGGTGAACTAATAAGTAAGATTTGTGTTAGCCCTCTAGTAGATCCTGCTAGTATCGGTGAACTAATAAGTAAGATTTGTGTTATCCCTCCAGTAGACCCTGCTAGTACTGGCGAACCAGTATGTGAGATTTGTGTTATCCCTCCAGTAGACCCTGCTAGTACTGGTGGACCAGTATGTGAGATTCGTACCTGCTTCTTATGTTATACGATTTGTCACAGATCACGTCTAATATTTAAAACTTACATACTATATATTAATAGCAATATGAACCAGGCCCAATGAGTGTATGTATGTGTGAGAGAGAGAAAGGGGAGGGGGGGGGGCGGTTGGGGTTAAGTGTCCGTTTTGGCGCATTGCGCCAAGACTGGATTGCCTCTTCTGTTTCAGGCTGTTTTAAAGGTGGTGGTAAAAGGGGGGGGGGTGGTAATGGATGAAAACAGAATAGCTAAAGAATATTTTGGTAATTTTGCCGAAATATTGATTTGATGCTGTCCATAACCATTTCACTTCTGTTATTTCCTACTGCTAATTTTCCCTCCTTTCCTTCATATCTCTCTCTCTCTCTCTCTCTCTCTCTCTCTCTCTCTCTCTCATTCTCTTTCCTCTCTACAGACTGCACCATACACCTCCGCCTAGCTCTGCTCCGCAACAACCAATTTTACTTCAGTAATTTTCATACTTTTCATGATCTTTTTCTTTTGACGCTTGGTCCTTTCTGGTTCTCTATTCTGAAATACCTTATTTTACAAGTGATGATTTCAGCTTCATATTCTTTTCTAAACTTAGAATTTTGGTGCAAGTCTCAAGGCTAAATGCTTTCTTTAAAAAAAACAAAGGACTAATGTGACTCCTTCTAAACGAACTCGATTCGAAAAGCTGTCACCGTGATTTTCAAACTGAAATCAGCATTCAATGACTGGGTTTAATGCCTTGATAACGATATTCTCTGAAGTAATTGTTGTTTTTTTATTCCGAGCCAAAAGTCGTAAGCAAGGATTAAAGTAACACCAGTACTGCACTACATCCAGAAACGAGAAATCAAATCGTTTGGCCACGTTACACGACTGCCTCCAGGCTGTATAGCGTAGAAATCATTCAGGAAAAAAACTGTAGAAAACACGGGGAAAGGCCGCCCATGCAAGAGGTGGAGGTGGAAATTAAAGAGACCTTAAAAGCTCCATTATATGAAACAGATTGCCCAGCCCCATCAAGACATCTATTTGTCCCTTCAGCACTGAAAACTATGAGGAAAGAGACAAGACAAGCGACAAAACACATTTTACTGTGGCGGCTGCTTATATTTTCATATTATTATTATTATCATCGCCGCGAGGTGAAATACAATAACAAGCAATAATACGTTTCACTGTCAGTCCAGCCTACCGGAGTGACTGCTCAGGAAATATCCACGACTATGAGAAGTGAACCATGACAGAAAATTCGGCCGAAGGAACCTTGAAAGGTATTTACCCTCATGAGCTTTCTAAGTCATCCTACAACATCTCAGCAGATCTATTCAATTTTACATTTATAGGCCTCGTATTTTCCTTCTCTGCCATTCAACATAGCAGAGAGAACATCAGTGCAGTATGGACTTGGCATCCCTCAGTTTCAGGTTTAGCACCGTTTTGGCATCGTAGCAAACGAGAATATCCCATAATTGCTCGGCGGCCTGCGCCAGTGACATCTTCTAGAGTGGGCAACAACCGTTCCGCAATGACGAAAAGTGATCTATGCACGATGAATGCATACATCCCCGCAAATGTCCACAGTATGGAGACACGGCCAACTCAGAGCAGCTATTCGGCGCCAACCTTCCAAGAACACGGCGGAATGCATCAGCCACGTTTAATAATGGCCGATCACTGGCGGGGAAATCCATGCACCAATGAAAGTCACAGCTCACTGTGACGATCCGAGCACTTAATTCAGGAGCTGGGGCGCCAAACAAGACGCCCAAGCCACAACACAAAGAAACTGCCGCAGACGAAGCGTAGAGAAAAGCATACGGAGGCACAATCTCAACGATCATCCGCCCTTCCGCCATGCTGGAACCGAAAGTCCAAGGTATTGTGTGCAGATCATTTCCCTGGACAAATTAAGAATTATTCTGTTTTAAAGACGGCATGGTTGGCTGAATGGTTAGGCGCTCGGTCTACGAATCCTGTGGTACTAGGTTCAAGTCCCAACAGTAGGGATTTTTTTTTTTTTGGCAATACCACACCAAAAATGCCTTGGAGTCCATCCAGCCTCTACAAATGGGTACCACAGAAATCTGGGTTAAGTGAATTCTGCTAGGCGTGATACTGACCATATCACATTTTCATGTGCCGATGATCTTGGGAATACGGATCTATAACACCGTATCGCCAATATGCCTTAATGGCATGGAACAAGGATTATACCTTTACTTTTTTTATATGTAGTTTAAAAATGGTCATGGAAAGATATAACAATTAAACCGTTCTTTATATCCCCCAAATTTTGGAAACGGTCTTTAGGCTTCCAGATAACGCTTATACTCATGTATAAATTATAAGTAAAGCCATTAGCATGATTATATAACATGGGAAATGAAAAGAACAAATGCATAAGTTATAAATCAGCTCCAGGTGAAGGTGAACTTCACAAAGGAATAACGATCAAGAAAAGAAAATACTTTAGCCGTATCAAAAGGTATAAAGATATACTGAGGCCATACTAGAAGAATAGGTGGGAAGAAAAAGAACGAGAGCTAGACAGAGATGCAGATGAGAAGATAAAATACGAGAATGGGAGAACGGACCTCCAAGACCTCCAGAGATTCATTACCCTAATCTTCGTTCTGGATATGGCGCATGATGCAGACGATGGCATGATTATCACTGAATGTTGATTGCTGATATTTCTAATCCGTTTCTTATCAGCTGTGAAGAACAATCCGACAAATGCATTAAGAATAACACAATGATCGTTCAGTTTTTACGTGTAATGAGGGAGAGAGAGATGAGAGAGGAGAGAGAGAGGTGAGAGAGAGGTGAAAGAGGAGAGAGAGAGGGTGAGAGAGGAGAGAGAAAGGGTGAGAGAGGAGAGAGAAAGGGTGAGAGAAGAGAGAGAGGGTGAGAGAGGAGAGAGAAAGGGTGAGACAAGAGAGAGAGGAGAAAGGATGAGAGAGGGGGTGAGAGAGGAGAGAGAGGGTGAGAGAAGAAAGAGAAAGAGTGAGACAAGAGAGAGAGAGGGTGAGAGGGTGAGAGAGGAGAGAGAAAGAGTGAGACAAGAGAGAGAGGGTGAGAGAGGAGAGAGAGGATGAGAGAGGAGAGAGAGGGTGAGACAAGAGAGAGAGGGGTGAGAGAGGAAAGAGAGGGTGAGAGAGGAGAGAGAGTGAGAGATGAGAGAGAAAGGGTGAGACAAGAGAGAGAGGGTGAGAGAGGAGAGAGAGGGTGAGAGAGGAGAGAGAAAGGATGAGAGAAGAGAGAGAGGGTGAGAGAGGAGAGAGAGAGAGGATGAGAGAGGAGAGAGAGGGTGAGAGAGGATGAGAGAGGAGAGAGAAAGGGTGAGAGAGGAGAGAGAGGGGGTGAGAGAGGAGAGAGAAAGAGTGAGAGAGGAGAGAGAGGGTGAGACAAGAGAGAGAGGGTGAGACAAGAGAGAGAGAGGGTGAGAGAGGAGGGAGAGGGTGAGAGAGGAGAGAGAAAGGGTGAGAGAGGAGAGAATGAATGAATGATCTTTATTTTTAAAGGGTAAAGAATTGCGCACGCAGACTCTCTTACATTCTGCTCTACATCACTCCATCTTTCATTCCTCCAACATACTCGATTTAATCTTATATATCTTATATCTTATATTCTTCCCATGCCGTTAAACGTCACATAGGGCTAGCAAGGTAGTTCGCCAATTTTTCCTGTCTTCGGCGAGTCTTTCAACCTCATCAAGGGATTTTATGCCTATTAATTTGGCCTCTCTTAACAATGTCCTCTTTAGAGTTTCACGCGGTCTGCCTCTTATTCTTTGACCTGTTGTGTTCCATTTTATAGCTTGTTTTGGGATTCTCTGACTGTTTCTTCTCATCACGTGACCAACATATATTCATCTCCTTTTCCTGATCACCCATGAGACTGATTGTTGTTCAGTCATGTGTCTTATCTCTGTATTGTTCTTGAATTCATTCCACTTGATGCCAAGTATTTTCCTTAGGCATTTGTTTCAAGAAGAGTCTAATTTCTCGTCCATTTCTTTAGTTGTTTTCCAGCTTTCCCATGCATAAATGAGGGTGGATATTATATTTGAATTGAATAGTCTTAACTTGGTTTTTGTGCTTATAACTTTTTAATGCCATATGTTCTCAAGATTCTTGAAGATCGATGTTGCTTTTGCAAGTCTAATTCTAAATTCCTTTCTGGTGTCACCATCCTGGTTTATGTAGCTGCCAAGGTATGCAAATTGATTGACTTCTTCAATATCTGTACCTTCTATGTGAAATTTTCCATGTTGATTAATGGGAAGTTTCATTATTTTGTTTTGTCCTTGTTAATTTCAAGTCCTATTTTCCTGGCCAGTGAAGACAGGCTATCTGTTTTTTCTTGCATGGAATTTACATTGTTACTCATAAGAGTTATGTCATCAGCAAAATCAAGATCTTCTAGTTGGGTCTCATGAACCCAGTCAATACCTGTGTTACCTCGATTTAATACAAGTATACAAATTACATTTAAAAAACATGTCAAAAGAGTGTAAAATTAAACTATTACATTCAAAGTAAAAGAGAAGAAGCAATTAACCTAATAAAATAGTTCTCACACACGCATACACGCACACATAGAGACACATACATAAACAAAATACATTTTCAGTACAGCTCTTCGAACATATGTTTTAATACACATTAAAATAATTTTTAACAATATCTAACAAGTTACTTTTCGAACTATGTCATTTTAGTACTTGATGGCTGGCGAGTCATGTGTTGAGAGAGTGCGGGTTATTCTATGGAGGCATATAGTTACAAGCAAGTAAATAATGAAACAGGTTTGAGTTAAAGGATAAGTATTAATAATGAATTTTAAATGGTAGGGGAGGGTGTTCCAGAGCTGTACTGCAGAGTATGCAAGGGTGAGGGGGGGGGGTGAGAGAGGGGAGAGAGAGAGAGGAAGGAGAGGGTTAGAGAGGAGGGAGAGAGGTGAGAGAGATGAGAGGGAGAGTTTAACACATCCAACAACAGAAAATACTTCAGAAAGTAATAGGAAAGGCGACAGAGAAAACAGTGCCCAATCTGACAAAATGGCACAACACATAATCAGTTGATAAATTTGAAAAGCGTCGCATAACCTGGATATTGAGGGAAGAATAATGCTGACGTAATTTGCACGGTTTTTCGATATTGATGATTATGATGATGATTATGATGCTAACACTGCAGAATGTTTTATTTTAAATTACTCCCATGATAATAATTAACTACATTCTGAACCAAAAGCTCTATTGCACGAACACCGCTGCTAATTTTTATATTGAACATAAAGTTTTTAATGAAATTTTTTCTTCTTTAACCTTAGCTGTATGCTATGAGCCTCCATTGTAACTCTTCCATCTCATCACGAGGAAATTAAAGTCTTGAAACTTTTGGCTTTATAGAACAGCTGGTTTCGAAACGTTTTCGATGAATAAATGCAAAAAAAAAAACGCATTAAATTCTTTAAAGGCAAAATTGGATTAATTAAATAGCTTTACTCTCTCAAACCGTCCCGGACCTGCCTTGTTTTAGCTCTTGATGATCGACATCACGGCACAGGGATCTCCGCTGAGTTTTGTCTGATCTTTCATCAATTATTTCGAAGTTTGCATACAATAGTTCGCATTATTCTGGGACAACTTTAAAAATGGTTAACAGGGATTAAAAAAAACAAAACAGAAGATGCATCTAGCGTGGATATAATTAGAAACATAATTACCCTCAAGACGTCTATCGGTCTTTACACATTTCTTACGCCTGTTATAATGGTTCTCTGTGCGTATACGCCACAGATCTATTTTTACTAGAGTAGCAAACACCTATACCCCACAGATCTATTTTTACTAGAGTAGCAAACACCTATACGCCACAGATCTATTTTTACTAGAGTAGCAAACACCTATACGCCACAGATCTATTTTTACTAGAGTAGCAAACACCTATACGCCACAGATCTATTTTTGCTAGAGTAGCAAACACCTATACGCCACAGATCTATTTTTGCTAGAGTAGCAAACACCTATACGCCACAGATCTATTTTTGCTAGAGTAGCAAACACCTATACGCCACAGATCTATTTTTGCTAGAGTAGCAAACACCTATAAGCAGTTTGAGTTGTAGTAAGAAAAGATAAAATCTCCGTTTCCATGGCATTAAGGAATATTGCCGATACGGTGTTAGGCCCGCATTTCCATGACCTTAGGCACATGAAAGTCTGATGTGGTCAGTGTCACGCCTGGCCGCATTCACCTTCTCATATTTCTTTGGTACCCATCTTTAGAGGCTGGGTGTAGCCCGTGGCCTCTTTTGAAGTGTACCAGAAAATTCCCACTGCTGGGACTGACCCCGTTACCACTGGATTAGTAGACCGGGCGTCTAACTACTCAACTAATTAGGGCGATGAGTTGTTACACAGTTTAAAGAACGGGGTTAGTTAACTAGTCAGTTGTGTGAGAGATCTGCAGAATGAACAGGACATGACGGACGTCTGAAGACAACTTGCTGGAGTGTATTGCTGTATTTGTTTATGTGATTCAAACAGGGCATGCCTACGAGAAGTATCATCGCCTTTTATCATTCCAGTGCTATCATGTTTCCCAAGAAATTGTTCATCGTCAGTATTCATCTTCGCATCCTTATCTTCTGACCAGCGGGTAATGTTAGTTGTTTTTGAATGTCCTGAATAGAGAGTGTTCCTGTAGTTGTCCCACCCATAACCACGACCAGAGAAGGACTTAGTAACCTTATCTCTAATATTCCATGGCTTGTAATACAGAAATAAGGAAGCGCTTACACGGCCATACAGTCAGAGTAGGGCGTGAATATTGGATAAATTCCTAAACTCTGATGGCTTATGATAGGGAACAGTGAGAAAATGCCACAAAAGTGGAAGACATCGCACCGTCTTATAAAGGATTTAAAACTCAAACTATGAAAGCTTCAGTGTGGAGTATGACAAAGATCGCCTTATAAGTCCAATAATCTCCTTGACACAGCTCATTAACTCTTTCAGTCCATCAAGAAAAAAAAATGTCATTGTTGGTAGATCTTGCGCACCTACAAAAATTAATACTTTACGCAAAGTCTAAATAAAATTAAAAGTAGCACGTTTCTGGGCCAAACATTTTTCAGTCACACAATAACTTCCTTCCAGTTTCTTTCAACCAAAGTTTCTCTCAAAATGCATTCTGACAGAGCATGGAAACTAATTCAGGAGTGAAAGAACTAATGATAAATATTCACTGCTATCCCTTTCTACAGTTCGAATATCATGTTCAGAGAGAAATGATGAATGAGTAAATGACGAAAGTGCATTTGCCGACGAACTTATCATCTTGAACGAGATTTTCATCCGCCAAACTATACTGTTAAAAAAAAAGAACGCAACACTGCTGTAATCGTAACAGACATTAAATTTCAAACTTGAATCAAATTTTTATTTTACGGAATTAATGTTTCAATCTTGGCATGAAGAAACTTTAAGATTTTAACAATGAAATGATGTTCATTAAATTTGGTTTGGACTTTTATTCTTTGCGACTGAGGCCTCCGTTTCAGTAAGGTGTATGGCTTCCTCTGGCCTGTATCAGAGAACGACATCTCCTTGACATGGATACGATTAGCCGTTGGATCTGTTGTTGTGGGATGGCTGCCCACTCTTCCCAGAGTGCAAGAGACAACTGTCGGAAATTGGTTGGCGCCATGTCTCGCTGACGGACTAGTCTTTTGAGTTCATTCCATAAGTGTTCTATTGGCTTCATATTTGATGGCATGGATGGCCACGGAATGGTCTGGAGGTTGTTGTCAGCGAGGAACTGGGTGGTGAGTTGTGCTACATGAGGTCGAGAGTTATTCGCCGAAAAATAGACCCTGGTGCAGCCAGAAGTGGAAGGACGTGAAGACGAAGAATTTCAACGACGTATCGTTAGGCATTCAGACGTCCTTCAATTTGCACCAGGTCACTACTTCCCATGAAGTTGATCCCCCCACACACACACCAGACACCTCCACTACCATGTAGAAGAGCCTTATCCACGCAGTTCTGGGCGTAGCGCTCATGGACTCTGCGGTAAACTCTTCTCCGTCCATCCTGCCGCTGGAGCAGAAAGAATGAATCACCACTAAACCAGATCCTTCTCCAATCATTCGCAAGGGTCCATTAGACGATACTGGTTCGCCCACTGCAGTCGGTTTTGGCGATGCATGTCTGCATGAATAGGACCTCTGTAAGGTCTTCTAGCCCAAGGACCAGCGACGTGCAGCCGATTCCTGACAGTTTGATCTGAAATTTGACGAGCTGCTGTCATTGACCGGACTGTTTAGGACGCAGATGCAAATCGACTCCTGAGGTGACGCTGCCGTATGAAGAGGTCTTCTGCAGGAGTTGTGACTATGGGTCTTCCACTGCACGGCCGGTCTGCAACTGAGCCAGTTTCTTGAAATCGTCTCCAAAGGCGACTAATGGTGCTTCTAACCACATTAAATTGTCTGGCCACTACACTTTGTGACTGTCCAGTCTGTAAACTGATGATGATGAGTCGTTGTTGTGTAGTGTGAGATGAGCCATAACTGCGCATTGAATTTTCAAATGAATTGATTCGTGGAGCGTCAATCTTTTATAAGCATTCAATAACATGGTCAGTGAGTTTTGTGTTGAGTAAGTTTCACGGGATACTCGTGAACCTGTCATGAGTTATTGTCAAAAATGCTGTTTTGACTGGTGTCGCTTTTCTGTGCTCATGAATCATCTGCTGAGTACAATTCAGGTCAGCACGTGAAGATGATGTCCAAGTGAACGTTTCAGGCAATGTGCCCTTGTCTGATCAGCAAACTTCAGTTTAAATCGCAACATCGTATTTGATACGTTTCTTTTTTTAAACAGTATATATCGTTCCACGAAGATCTATAGCCGATACTTGTAGGTGTTTGTCTTTTACAAATGTTACAAAACTTTATGTGCATGTGTATACTTTTTGTAAACTTTCAATCAAAATGGAGTTACACTGTCGGGAATATTTGATTTTAAATTCCAGCTATACTTGATTATACTATACTTGAATATTTGATTTTAAATTCAGCTATATTTGAATAGGCCAAGCAAAGAATGCATTTCAGAGAATGAGAAACATATTAGCTAACACATCTTTATCAATGAATGTTAGAAAACGAGTCCTAAAATACTATATTGAACCTATCTTGTTATATGGAAGTGAATCATGGACAATAGGCAAGTCTGCACAAAAATCATTGGAAGCAGCAGAAATGTGGTTTATTAGAAGAATGTTGCGAATCCCCTGGACAGCAAAAATAACTAATGAAGAGTGTATGAGAAGAGCTGGAGAGACAAAAAACCTTGTCAAAAAGATAAGAGAGAGACAATGTACTTTCATAGGACATGCAATGAGAAGAGGGGTCATTGAAAATATTATAACAACAGGAAAAATAGAAGGAAGAAGATCAAGAGGAAGACCAAGAGAAATTATACTGGACAGTCTGACGGGATGGTGTGAGAGGAGATCAGCAACTGAGCTGATGGCCTGGATGAAGGATCGGGTACTCTGGAGAAGCATAATAGCCACCGCTAGTCGGCACGGCACCTGATGATGATGATAATATACTTCATTATTTAGAATTGCAGCAAAAAAGCTTTTTTTAAAATTTTCTCTATCACCCTTTAATAACACTGGTGTTGTTCTATGTATATTGGATTAATTTTTAATGCAAACTTCACTTTATAGAAATTGCTAAAATAAGACTATTAATTGGATCTAAAAGGCGACACAAAATGAAGAAATTATGAAAGAGACCAGCAAACAGAACGCAGGTCCTACATCTTTTCAGCAGCAACACACGGAAGCAAATAATGGGCACTGACAATGTTCCCTCTAAGCTAAGCGACTTTACAGTCACTCATACTGTTTTTTTCCACGCCGCTCATAAATTTTTATGTCGCCCAGAAAAGATGCCGACCGACGAAATTCAAGGACACGTCTATCCGACGAGCTGCTCATAAATTATCAGACTACGTAAATTATCGGGTATGCAAAAATATTTGTGTTTTAGACGAATCATTAATTAGAGGGAACATTGGCATAAGAAAAGAGATCTTATCTTTCTCCAAAAACTGTCTAAAAGAACAGACCTCCAGACCAGAACACACTATATGCTGATATATATCGACATCTTTTCTATTCAAATCAACGGCACAATATTCAACGAAAATACCAAGTTTTTTTTTTAGCTTCCTTTCTCTTATATTATAAGAAGATTTGAAGGGAGTTTGACTCGAAATTTAAGTATTATCCCAGATTACTGATGTTCATTCGCTTCGTAAAAATGCAAATTGGACCACAGATTCATACTTTCTAATACTGAATTCCAGACAGTGAACTGTGGGTTATTTCAGTTGCTGTGCATGCCAGTCAGACCAAAAAAAAAAAAAAAAGAATGCATGTTACTATCAGTTTTATTGTTTTTCTTTATATTGTGTTACATGAAATCGAGGCCTGTCCGCTGCAGAGGAAGGAAAACTATTGCATAACATGTTAACATAAGCCGTTCTATACAGCCCGTCTTGTTATTATCCCGAGAAAAACCTAAAATATCTCTAAGCCGTGGCTATGGCAAAGTCTGCCGTGCAGCTTATCCCCATGTTTCCGAGAGCGTCAAGAACCGCCGAGTCTGAGCCGATCCAAAACCCACAACCTTCTAAAACAAGAAAAGACAAGACAAGCCACTTGGAAGTTGTAAACAGAAATTTCTTGTGAAAGATACGAGTGGTTTCTCTGTCTAAATATGGCGCTGGATATGTGGAGTAACGTCTGTGGATAAGCTATCAACTGGCGTGGAGAAAATGGGTGGACTGGAGACAGAAAATGAGGATAAAAATTACACATAAAACTTGACAAACACCTCAGAATAAATAGATAAAGATGGAGGACAGACAGACAGACAGACAGACAGACGGACGGACGGACAGAGAGAGAGAGAGAGAGAGAGAGAGAGAAATAATGCATATTTTGAAGTTTTGACTTCGTGGTTATTATCTACGTAGGGCTCTACAATAAAAATAATGTAACCAAGGTTATTAAACACATTTTACGACATCTTTCTTGCAGACGTTATGAGGTGATCAGACAAGGTTATTAGACACATTTTACGACATCTTTCTTGCAGACGTTATGAGGTGACCAGACAAGGTTATTAAACACATTTTACGACATTTTTCTTGCAGACGTTATGAGGTGACCAGACAAGGTTATTAAACACATTTTACGGCATCTTTCTTGCAGACGTTATGAGGTGATCATACAAGGTTATTACACACATTTTACGACATCTTTCTTGCATAGGTTATGAGGTGATCAGACAAGGTTATTAAACACATTTTACGACATCTTTCTTGCATAGGTTATGAGGTGATCAGAAACATTTTACACTCTTTTCTCAGTAAAGACACTAAAATACTTACAAACATTTTGAAACATCTGTTACTTGTAGACTGACTGCCTATAACATGTACAAAAATATATCTAATCATAACTTAAATGAGACAGAAAAATGTTAGGCATGTTACACACACGGGATTATGACAACTACCACGCAAAAATGGTGAACAACGTAGGCTTTCTGTGGCCACATGAGATTAAGCGACCTCAGAGACTAGTACAGAAAGTGAAGTATCTGAGAAAAGAATATTTAAGCAAAAATAAATAAATAAATATGATAGACACCAGCGATGATTTTGAAAAAATCAACTCGCAGGACCGACCTAGTTCAGGCAAAATGTGATAAAAACTGCAAGGCATATTCAGATCCCCTCGTGTGGTACCCGGGATCTGCAAAGAATAGGACCACTGTACCCTACCATGCATGATCGTAAAAGGCGACTAAGGAGGGTTCAGCATAGGGCCAGCAACCCTATCTGGTAAAAAACTATCAGACTGCTACAGAAACAGAAGCAAGGGAAAAAGCAAATGCAGGTGGAAGGAGAAATGCTTATCAGGAAACTGAGCCCATGAAGGTTGTGGATGAAAGCCAGCCACTGGAAGTCCCCAGCCCGACTGCAGACCTCCTGGAACCTAAACAAAAGATGCAAATAGGCAGCTGGAATGTAAGAACACTAAACCAGACTGGAAAACTAGCACAAACCATCAAGGAAATGCACAGATACAAACTAGACATACTAGGAATACAAGAAGCAAGATGGACAGGACAAGGCAGAAGGAAATTAACAACACAGCACACAGAAGATACAATAATATGGTCAGGTAAAGAAGATCTTCATGAAGGAGGAGTAGCATTGATTATAACAAAAGAAGCATCAAGAGCATTGCTGAAATGGACCCCAATAAATGAGAGATTATTATATGCACGGTTCAACTCAAGATTCACGAAGCTGTCTATTATAGTTTGTTATGCACCAACAGAAGCAGCTGAAGAGGAATTAAAAGAAGATTTTTACAACAGCCTCCAAGCCACAGTAGAAACAATACCCAAGCATGATATGCTACTCATCTTGGGCGACTTCAATGCAAACGTAGGTGAAGGAAATGAAGATAGAAGAAGAATCATGGGAAGAGAAGGAATCGGAGAAATAAATGAAAATGGAGAAAGACTGTGCAGTTTCTGTGAAGAAAACATGATGACCATCGGAGGGACAATTTTCCAACACAAAAATATCCATAAGGTGATTTGGAGGTCACCAGATAAAACCACAGAAAACCAAATCGATCACATACTAATAAACAACAAGTGGAAACGGTCACTACAAGATGTGCGAGCAAGGAAAGGAGCAGATATAGGAAGTGATCACAACCTTCTGGTAGCAAAAATAAAACTAAAATTAAGGAAAGCCAGAATCGGAGAACACAGAAAGATACATTTTGATACAAGAAAACTGATAGACCAGCAAACAAGAAATGAATTCTCAATAATACTTAAGAACCGCTTCAGTGTCCTACAAGATGAAGCAGAAATGTCCATATTAGAGTTCAATAAAACACTACAGGAAACAGCAAAAGAGGTGCTGGGATATCGGAAATAGGAGAAAAGAGGAATGGATAAGTGAGACCACATGGGAAAAGATAGAGCAAAGAAAAGAAATCAAGAAAAAATTACTGAACACCAAATCACAACGGCTTAAAGAACGAGTTTTAAGTAATTATGCACAAAAAGACAAAGAAGTGAAGGAATCATGCCGACAAGATAAACGTCAATATTATGACAACTTAGCAGAAACAGCAGAGAAAGCAGCATATACAAATGACATGAAAACCATATATAAAATCACAAAGCAGATGACAGGTAACTTCAATACAAGATGTGAAAGTGCAGTAAGAACACAAAATGGACAACTGGTCAGTGGAGAAAGAGAAAAAATTGAAAGATGGAGGGAACACTTTAACACCCTACTAAACAGAACACAAGCAGCACAAGCAATAGATATACCTGAAGCAAAAGCGGAACTAAACATCAATACAGGACCAATAACAATAAATGAAGTAAAAGAGGCGATAAAGATGCTAAAATCAGACAGGGCACCAGGTGAAGATGAAGTGACTGCGGAGATGTTGAAAGCAGAAGAAACAGAAACACCAAAACAACTTTGCCGGATATTACAACAAATCTGGGATTTAGAAAAAGCCCCAGAGGAGTGGAAAACTGGTCTTATAGTAAAACTACCAAAGAAGGGTGACCTCAGAGATTGCGGGAACTGGAGAGGCATTACCCTACTGCCACTCACTAGTAAAGTATTTTGCAGAATAATCATCAACAGAATTGTACCAACACTTGAGGAAAAACTTCGGAAAGAGCAGGCAGGATTTAGGAAAGGAAGATCATGCATAGACCATATATTTGTACTTAGACAAATATTAGAACAGGCAAATGAGTGGCATAGCACAACATATGCATTATTCACAGATTTTGAGAAAGCCTTTGACAGTGTCAACAGAGATGCACTGTGGAAAATCCTAAGATGGCATGGCCTCCCCCATAAAATAGTTAATGTAATCAAAGCCCTATACGAGGGTTTTCAGTGCAAAGTTATCTGTGGAGAACATACCTCCAGCAGCTTTAGGGTACAAACAGGAGTGAAACAGGGATGTGTACTATCACCAACATTATTTATCTTGGCAGTAGACTGGTTAATGAAGGAGGCAACATCAGACAAACGCAGAGGATTACAATGGACCCTTGACACAGTGCTGGAGGACCTTGACTTTGCGGACGACATTTGTCTATTATCAAGCAGTCACAAAGATATGCAAGATAAAATAAACAAGTTAACCCAGAATGCAAACAACATAGGACTAAAGATCAATGTAGGAAAGACAAAGTTAATGAAGCAAAATGTGAACAACAGAAATGTACTCAGAGTAGATAACAAGTTAGTGGAGGAGGTCAACGAATTTGTATACCTTGGCAGCAGAGTAGTAGAAAATGGAGACAGCACAGAGGACATCAACAGCAGACTTACTAGAGCAAACCAGGCTTTTGCAATGCTACAGAATATATGGAAATCAAATAAACTAAGCATAAATATGAAAATCAGGATATTTAAGAGTAATGTTCTAAGTGTACTACTCTATGGAAGTGAATGCTGGAAAATCACCAAAACCATAGAAAACAAGTTGAATTCTTTCCAGACTAAATGTTTACGTAGAATTAAAAAAATATTTTGGCCAAACACCATAAGAAATAACATTTTATTGGCAGAAATGCAGATGAAACCACTGACAACAATTATTGAGGAAAGACGCTGGCGATGGTTGGGACATGTGCTCCGAATGACTGACAACTCACTACCAAAAATAGCACTAAGATGGACACCACAGGGGAGCAGAAGTAAGGGTAGACCAAAAGAGACATGGAGAAGAACAACAGAAAGGATGTTGAGCAATAGAGGGCTCACCTGGGCAAGAGCAGAAAAAAAGGCGAAAGACAGGCATTTGTGGAAAACCCTTGCGGAAGCCCCATGTGCCCTGGGCACGTAAAGTTCAGAGAGAGAGAGAGAGATATTCAGATCATTACACTTTTGATTTTTTTTCTTCTAGTTCAAGGTTTTTTCAATTCATTCATTTCATTCATTTGCATGTCCCTTGTGGAACTTTGCCTCCCAAATTGCACTCCTGTAGGCCTCTCGGTTGTGAGCAAGATGGCCTGTCGCTGCTGCATCCATTTGCAGATCGTCAACGATGTCTTGCAGCCATCGGCTTTTTCCATAGACAAAGTTAAACCTGCATCACATGATAGAAACATGTGAGGAATGTGGCAGGTCCTTTCCAGAACGCTGTTCCTCTCACAGCCTCCATGGATGGAATACGATCTTGCGCAAGTTGACCGGCGTTTTGCATTCAGACTTTACCTGATGTCCTGAGAACACCTGAGGCCAGGTCGTCCCTTTTCTATTCTGCCGGGCACTTTGCCTTCTACCATGAACCTCTCCAGGCTGTTGTGTCTCTTGATGTGGCCGAAGTATCTCAGCTTTCTAATTTGTATGGTGTTAATGTGATACTGGTGCGTATATTTTCCTTGATCTGCAGAGCACTCACTGTGCGTATATTTTCCTTGATCTGCAGAGAACTCACTGTGCGTATATTTTCCTTGATCTGCAGAGCACTCACTGTGCGTATATTTTCCTTGATCTTCAGAGCACTCACTGTGCGTATATTTTCCTTGATCTACAGAGCACTCACTGTGCGTATATTTTCCTTGATCTGTCAGTGCACGCGATAGAGGGTTATGTTCTATGTATGTACTCATATTAAAATCAGTTGATCTTCCACCTCACCCCACCCCTCTTTCCAACACTCCCCCTTCCCCCCCCCCCCCCCACACATGCACATCCTCACCTTCAAGAAATTAACTAGATAACAACTTTGTAAATAATTTTAGGAACTAAAACAGCCACACTCACTTTTGTAACATTAGCAATTTACAAACATAATAACGGGACACAATACATCAGAAAAAACATGAACGTAATTTCTGCTTGTATAAATTCCTTTCAAAAAATTACACACGAAACAGACACAAAATGCTAAGAAGATGTGTGGCTCAGAGGTAAGCGCATTGCCTTTCCAGAGAAAAGTTTTGAGATTTAGTCTGCTTCAGGCGCGGTCAGGTAAAGTCCGGACGTGAAAAATGTTTCCTTGGAGAGAGGTGTCTCTGAAACGGGTAATATATACCTGAAAGTCAAGGCTCACGGCTCTCAGTTTATTTAAGGGTAGAAGGATGGTTGTTGAAAATCACTCCAGTTTGAAAATGGCTAGCAGTGGCGAAGAAAAAAAAAGTATTGTTTCATTCAAGCAAGTGGTGGCTCATGGAATCCTCAAAGAAATAGAAAACGAGAAACGAGGAAGGCTTAGACTTACTTAGAGAAGAGAAATTATGACAGTGTTCAGAGACAAATGATACACACGGAAGGAATCAGAGAGTAATTCCAAGAACAGGGATGACTAGAGAGCTGTTATCCGTGGCCTATGCTATCAAGGGAGTGAAAGGCGATGATGATGATGATGATGATGATGATGATGAAGTGATGGTTACTGTATATGAAATCAGTATAATAACACTTGATGGTTACTGTATATGAAATTAGCATAATAACACTTACAAAATTGTTTCATTTTAATGATAAATATTTACTATAGACATTTTCATTGATTTGTTTTTCGTTATGTAATGAAAAGTTATAAGCACGAAAACCAAGTTAAGATTATTCAATTCAAATGTAATATCCACCCTCATTTATGCATGCGAAAACTGGAAAACAACTAAAGAAATAGACAAGAAATTAGACTCTTCTGAAAACAAATGCCTAAGGAAAATACTCGGCATCAAGTGGAACGAATTCAAGAACAACGCAGAGATAAGACAGATGACTGAACAACAACCAGCCTCATGGGTGATCAGGAAAAAGGAGATGGACATATGTTGGTCACTTGATGAGAAGAAACATTCAGAGAATCCCAAAAACAAGCTATCAAGTGGAACACAACAGGCCAAAGAAAAAGAGGCAGACTACGTGAAACTCTGAAGAGGACATTGTTAAGAGAGGCCAAATTAACAGACATAAAATCCCTTGACGAGATTGAAAGGCTCGCCGAAGATAGGGAAAATTGGCGAACTGCCTTGCGAGCCCTATGTGACGTTTAACGGCACAGGAAGGATATAAGATATATAAGATGTAATAATCCTTGTGTGTTTTTTTTCTTAAGTAAACCCATTATTCTGGTATCTACAGAAACATGTTCCCAGACAACCTG
Source organism: Achatina immaculata (assembly GCA_009760885.1). NCBI lineage: Eukaryota > Metazoa > Mollusca > Gastropoda > Stylommatophora > Achatinidae > Lissachatina > Lissachatina immaculata. The sequence goes on along the minus strand of CM019691.1, from coordinate 31,591,925 downwards.
ATCGTCACTTGCTTTGAAGCGGTGAGTACTAAAACATACAATATTTGTGTCTTCATTTTCCTTTTTTTCCCGCTAATTTTTCTTTTTCATTTCTTTTCACATTATTTGTTCTTATATATTTTCATACCAGCCTTTCTTGTTTTCACAGGTGCTTTCCCTCTGTGTGTGTGTTTAACAGTTTCTTTCTTAGTTTAACCTATTTTTCCCTCTGTGTTTAACAGTTTCTTTCTTAGTTTAACCTATTTTTCCCTCTGTGTTTAACAGTTTCTTTCTTACTTTAACCTATTTTTCCCTCCGTGTTTAACAGTTTCTTTCTTAATTTAACCTATTTTTCCCTCTGTGTTTCCCGGATATCTTCATTAAATACATATTCTATAGTATGTGGGGGGGGGGGGGGCGGGGGGGAGAATGGAAAGTATTTAAATGTTATACGTTGTCTTGATTCTTCTTGGTATCATTTGTCGTTTCCAGAACACCTATTCTTTATCTACATACTCCTTCCCTAGTTTTGTGGTATTTTCATAAATGTGTGTATATATATATATTATAAAGATTTTTGCTTATACATACAAACCGTGCCGTGCTTTGTTCCTCTATAGTGCATGCTTCTAAAGGAGCTACCATTTTCGATTGGACTTGCTGACGTTATTTTTTTTTAAAATTGTAAATATTTCTCTGCGTGCACTTGCCTCGGAGCGGGGGGGGGGGGGGGGGCATAACGCTTCTGTACTACAACTGTCTATTACCTTATTTCGAATTTATAGAACAAGATTACCGTTACTATGGTGTTGACGACGATGATGATACCCTTGTATCTCAACCCTTTGAAAAGCTTGTAGATACCTTGTGCTATTTTCTGTCTTTAAAATAAAATATATAATTACCTCTATAGCCCATGATTATGAAAGTACACTGAAAAAAGATGCATTAGTCTTTCGTCTGTCTAGATGCACAAACTAAAATTAGGGGCAGATGTCTACATCTTGAGGGGCTAAAACGCCCTCCGTGTCTAGATTTTATGAAATTTTAAAAACAAAATTTTTACCGTAAACTGAGCCTGGTGTCTACACTGGTTGTCTGGTTGATCTATCCGTGCATGAAGTACTACAAATATTGCACACGTGGAGCATGGGCACATTGAGTTAATTATTGGAGAACTGTGCTTTATCAGTGATATATAAAGCCTTAAAGTCTGTGGTCCTTTTTGACAATGTTTTAGGAGATCAGAGAAAAGGGGTTAATATTATTCGTGCATTGTATATTGCATTTTCAAAATGAAATACGCACACTCCAAATACAGTTCTGTCTTTTGTGGTGAGGGATTAAAGATTTTTTTATCATGGAAATGGATGGCCGTTTTGTCTCCAGAAATAGCTTTTCTCTCATTATAAAACATCGCTTAATCGGAAATAATGCATTGACCAATACTCTGAAACAACTAACATATATATAGATATTGTTTTTTTTAAAATTCTGTATATAACCCATGGTTTATCATGTAACATCATCTCGTCCTACGCTGGGAAATTTTCAATATTACCTTTCTGGCTTGCCCCTACACAGTTTGCTGACTAATTTTCTATGAAAACTGACTCGTAGACTCTGGCTATATGTCTTTATACTACCTAAAGCTGAAGCGAATCAAGGAAAAGGAATCCACCATAAGAGTGGTACTTGTATTCAAGGCGTGAGGTTGCCCTTTGGACCATATGTATTGTATTAATAGCGCTAATTGTAATTTCCGGAGTGCTATCATTGCTCAGCGTTATACCTCTGCAAAAGGAATGATAAGACGACACATCCTATTTTACTGCAAAGCATATGTCCATGGCTGTGAAGTCAAGACTGCTTTCTACAGTTAGTATTACTTTTTATAGTTATATAGCCAGTATTACTCTCTATATTTATGTATTCAATATTACTATTTACAGTTATATAGTTAACAATACTTTATACTTTGTCAGATATTGATAATAAGGAGATGAAAACAAAAGTATATAGAAACACCCAGACAGGGACGTTGCGAAGTGTACCCACAGAAGGCCATACAGACAAATGATGGGATTGTCAGACAAGTTTTACAACACCCTAAACGCTTCCAAGCACAGCGACAGCACAAAGAAAGTTCTATATATCTAAATAGAAGGCAAAACAGAACTTGGCTGTCACATAAAAATTCGAACATAAAGAAACCAAGGAAGACACAGAGAGAGATCAGAAGGTGGTAAAAACGGATAACTATCTATGATCACCCGTGTCCATTCATGCATGGAAAATTATGACAATATTGATGATGATATTTAGGCATCGTTCATTAACTCCATATGCCTTAATCAGAAACAAATAAACACTTTCAAATGTCCACCAAGGAACTAAAATTTGGTCATGTTTTGTTCAGGACGAATATAGCAGATGTGGGACGATGGAAGGACGGAAGGATTTCAATTTTAAATAGTTTTTTATGAGTCCCAATAACGAGTAGAGAATTTATTTTCTTTTCAGATAAGCGCGAAACTCGTTCAATATATATATATATATATATATATATATATATATATATATACATATATATATAGAGAGAGAGAGCCTAAATCTTTCACATTTTCAGTGGAAGATTCTTGGATTTAAGATATATCAATATAAATATCCTACATGTACACTGCAACGCTCTCTAATTTAAGATATATCAATCTATGATCTCTTATATTTACAGCGCAAACTTCTCCGGTTTAAGATATACTAGTCTAAATCTCTTATATTTACAGTGCAAACTTCTCCGGTTCAATATATGCTAGTCTAAATCTTTTATATTTACAGCGCAAACGTCTCCGGTTTAAGATATGCTAGTCTAAATCATATTAATTAACAAACGATTCCACAATGCATTACTGACAACAAAAACCATGCCAGGAGCCGACTGCAATAGTGTCTATGACCCACTCTGTGCAAAAATTAGAATAAAGCTAAAGAAAGCAGGCAGAGAAGTGAGAAACATCAAACTGAATACAGAATTCCTTAAAAATAACCAAGAACTGCGAGAACAATACAAAGTTATTATAACAAATAGTTACAATTCAATAGCAAAGATAAATAGTATAGATGAACAATGGGAAATGTTAAGAGATTATATCCACCAAACTGTTAAGGAGATAATACCACCGAAAAAATAAGCCTCTAAAAATAAATGGATGACAGACGACATCTTAGGACTGATGGACAAGAGGAGTAAAAATAACGAGGAAAAATATAACAAGATAAATAAAGACATAAGGTGCAAAGAAAGTGTGGTTAAATGAACAGTGCAGACAAATAGAGGACTCTCATAATAAAGACAGCAAAAACATGCACAAACGAATTAATGAACTCACAGGCAGGAAAACAAAATATACCACAGGATGCCTGAAATTGAAAGAAGACAAAATGTTAATGGGAAAAGAAGACATTGTGGACAGGTGGACAGAGTATGTCGGTGAGCTATATGGAGGAGAAATACCAGAATTAACACCAGATACTGAAAACTGTGATGGACCACCAATACTTGAAGGTGAAACCATAGATGCCATCAAACACATGAAGAAAAGAAAAGCAACTGGGCCTGATAATATAACAATAGATGAAATAGAGGCACTAGAGGAGACAGGAATAAAAATAATAACCATGTTACTGAATGACATTTACAACAGTCGTTATATGCCCAGTGACCTGCTTAAATCAACGTTTATAGCACTATCAAAGAAACCAGGTGCAAAGGAATGTGATGACTACCGGACTATCAGCCTCTCATGTTACATAACGAAGCTACTTCTGAGAATCATTATGAGAAGAACAAGGAAAAAGATAAAAATGGAAACAGCAGATGAACAATTTTGGATTTGTTGAAGGAAAGGGAACACACAATGCCATTTATGCTTTACGAACACTAACAGAAAGAGCTTTAGAAGTACAGAAAGATCTCTACTTATGCTTTATTGATTACACCAAGGCATTCAACAAGGTGAAACATAATGAAATTATTAAAATGCTTGAAGACATCAGTATAAACAGCAAAGACCTGAGGATTGTAAAACTGGCAACAAGAAGCAGCAATTCGAGTTGAAAATAGAACTGGAAAATATCAACGACAAAGATGTGTACTATCTCCAGACCTTTTTTTCTCTGTACAGCGAGAATATTCTAAGAACGATCATCAAAGAACCGGGTAAAAAAAAAATTGGAGGATACAATATTAACAACCTTCGGTATGCTGACGACACAGTACTAATAGCTGAGAACCAACAAGACCTGCAAAATCTCTTGGATAAAGTCGCCAAAGAAAGTGAACAGAAAGGACTTACTTTGAACATCAAAAAGACAGAGACTATGGTTATATCTAAGAAACATAATCCACCAGCATGCAGTATAAAATTAAAGGGAACTATTATAAAGCAGGTGCAGAAATTAAAATATCTTGGAGCAGTAATAACTTCAGATGGGAAATGCAGAACAGAAAAAAGGAACAGCATAGGCCAAGCAAAGATTGCATTTCAGAGAATGAGAAATGTATTATGCAACATATCCTTATCAATAAATATTAGAAAACGAGCCCTAAAATGCTATATTGAACCTATCTTGTTATATGGAAATGAATCATGGACAATAGGCAAGTCTACACAAAAATCATTGGAAGCAGCAGAAATGTTTTTTATTAGAAGAATGTTGCGCATTCCCTGGACAGCAAAAATAACTAATGAAGAATATATGAGAAAAGCTGGAGAGGCAAAAAATCTTGTCAGAAAAATAAGAGAGAGACAATGTACTTTCATAGGACATGCAATGAGAAGAGGGTCATTGAAAATATTATAACAACAGGAAAAATAGAAAGAAGAAGATCAAGAGGAAGACCAAGAGAAATGATACTAGACAGTCTGACGAGATGGTGTGAGAGGAGATCAGCAACTTAGCTGATGGCCTGCATGAAGGATCGTGTACTCTGGAGAAGCATCATAGCCAACGCCAATCAGCACGGCGCCTGATGATGATGATAATGAGTCTAAATCTCTTATATTTACAGTGCAAACTTCTCTGGTTGAAGATATACTAGCCTAAATCTCTTATATTTACAGTGCAAACTTCTCCGGTTGAAGATATACTAGTCTAAATCTCTTACATTTGATTTGTGATGATATCCTAGGGCTGTGAAGTAGAGACTGAGTTTGGATGTTTTGTAACCATGCTAATCTCGTGGATACTGTTACTTATGTTTTCTTTGTAATATAACAGTGTTATTTAAAAAAAGAAAAAGAAATATATATATTTTAACAAGGTCAAAGTATGTGGACGGTATCTATGATGAACACTTCCTTCTTTAATTAAAAAAATATACACAGTGTTACGTATTGAACATTATCTTTTTTCTTCCTTATTCATTTTGTTTATAACTATTTAAATATTGCTTGTGTGCTGTACGGCTTGCTATAACACTTAGTGCCGTAGAAACTACAGCTTTTACTTTTGTATATGTTTTATCCTGTGTTCTGCCACTTCTGACACGTAGTCAAACACGAGACCACAGTTAGTTCTCATATCCTGTTTTCAGACTCCAGTCCCTTATCTGGCTCTGTCAGTTTCAACTAGTGCTGAATGTACTGGTCTGATTGCTAATATGTCTATGTCAGGTCTGGGTACTAGTCAAAACCAGTTCTGGATTGACTATATATTCTTCCTATTGACACTTAGATATATCTTGTTACCTGGGTATATCCTAATATATCTTGTTACTTGGCTATGTCCTAATATACTCATATCTTGTTACTTTGCTACATCTTAATCTACAGACAATTCTCCGCACTAGTTCGCTGGATGTAATAATTTTCTAGATGTGAATGACTAGAGTAGGTTCATCCCTGCCTACTTGATTACTGCGTTGTTATTATTACAACATTATTATAAGATCTTGATTTTGCAGATGACATAACTCTTATCAGTGACACTTTGAAATCGCTGCAGGAAAACAACAGATTCCCTGTCTTCCTTGGCTCATTCATTCATTTGCATGTCCCTTGCGGAAACTTGCCTCCCAAACAGCACTCCTGTAGGCCTCTCGGTTGTGAGCAAGATGGCCTGCTGCTGCTGCATCCATTTGCAGATCGTCAACGATTTCTTGCAGCCATCTTCGTTTTGGTCTTTTATTTTTCTTTTTCCCATTATGTACCCTTCCAGTATGGTCTTCTCTAAATTATCATGACGTTTAATGTGTCCAAAATATTTCAGTTTTCTCTCTTTAATCCTCTTTACTAGCCAGCCTTCTTCAATATTAAGCTCTTGTAGTATAGATATATTTGTTCTTTTTTGTGTCCACGATATTTGGAGAACTCTTTTGTAGCATTTACATTCAACGGCATTTATATGTTTCTCAGCTGTTTTGTTAAGTGTCTACGTCTCACAGGCATATGTTGCGATGGGAAAGATGCATGCCCTTAAAAATCTTATTTTTGTAGTTCTGTCTGCTACTCTACACAGATTCTTTATTTGTTTTACTTTCTGAAGAGCTATAGATGTCCTCCTTTTAATTTCCCTCATTGTATCTCCATTATTAGTTAGCAGTGATCCAAGATATTAAAAACTCTCCACTTCTTCCAATTTGTCCTCATTGATATATATTTCAGCTGCCTTGTTTGTTTTGTCAGTTATCAATTTAGTTTTCTTCGCATTAAGATAGAGGTTCTGCTCTTCGCTGTTCTTACAGACTGACATAAGTAGTTTTTCCATTCTTTTTTGTGTTGTGGATAGTAACACTATGTCATCAGCATATCTAATCTCTGGTATTTCATAACCTCCAACTGTTATGGCATCGTAATATTCTTTGTCTACATCTTCTCTCACATTCCTCATTATATTTTCAGTATACAAGTTAAATCAGTAGGGTGACAATATGCACCCCTGACAGACCCCTTGTTTTATGTCAAACCAAGTTGTTGTTTCACCATTTATTCTTACTTCTGCTTGTTGGTCTAGATACAGCAGTGATGTTAATTGTATCAAATGTGTTGGAAATCCCATTTTTTCTATTATTTCCCAAAGTTTCTGGTGTTGTACACAATCAAATGCCTTTGAGTAGTCTATAAAGGATAAATATAGATTCACATTAAACTATCTGCATTTCTCTATTGTTAATCTTAGATTGAATATATAATCTCTTGATCCTCTTCCTTGCCTGAAACCAGCTTAGACCATATTGACTTCTTGTTCTATTTTCTTACGAAGTCTACCCATTATGATTGTTCACAGAATTTTACTGGCATGACTAATCAGGGCAACAGTTCTGTAGTTTGTGCATAATTTCAGGTTACCCTTTTTTGGCAGTGGTATGAATACAGTTCTTTTCCATTCTTTTGGCCAGATACCTGAATGCCATATCTTTTTCACAGTGCATGATAGATTGTTGCACACTCCTTTCTTCCTGCTTTAATAAATTCAGCTGTTATCTCATCACATCCTGGTGATTTACCATTTTTCAGATTCTTTATTGCCCATCAAACTTCTTCTATTGTCGGTTCAGGTTCTTTCTCCTCCAATAATAATTCATACTGTTGATTTCTGTTTCCACAGTCGGTTGTTTCATACATGTTTCCTTGGCTAGGTCTTGAAATTAACAAAGAGAAAACAAAAATAATCTAATCAAGAAGACAAAAATATATGTAGAAGGAACAGCTATTGATGAAGTAAACCAATTTGCATACCTTGGCAGATACATAGACCAGGAGAGTGACACTAGGAAGGAAGTTAGAATTAGAACAGCATTGTCCTTCAAAAATCTTGAGAACATATGGAATTCAAAAGTTATAAGCACAAAAACCAAGTTAAGTTTATTCAGTTCAAATGTGATATCCACCCTCATTTATTCATGCCAGGCTGGAAAACAACTAAAGACATTTACAATAAATTAGACTCTTTTGAAAACAAATGCCGAAGGAAAATACTTGGTATAAAGTGGAATGAATTCAAGAACAACGTAGAGATAAGAGAGATGAGCAGACAACAACCTGTCTTATCGGCGATCAGAAAAAGAAGATGGAAATATGTAGTCCATGTGATGAGAAGAAACAATCAGAGAATCCCCAAACAAGTTATCAAGTGGAGCACAACAGGCCGAATAAAAAGAAGTGGACCAAGTGAAACTCTAAAGAGGACATTGTTAAGAGAAGCCAGTTTAGTGGGCATAACATCCCAAGATGAAGCTGAAAGACTCGCCGAGAACAGGAAAACTTGGCAAACAACTATGCGAGCCCTATGTGATGTTTAACGGCAAGGGAAGGATGTAAGATTACTATATTGTCTTATTATATTAGCAATATCATATGTTTAAGTCATATTATCTCTCTCGTCAGTGTCAGATATCATTTATCTAGATGTGATTATTACTAGTCCATTTATAGCTTCATTTCTTTGTGATACTTGGCCTGGTTATCTGAATGATTAGCTCTCGGGTTAGTAACCCAGTGGTACCGGGTTCAAATCCCAGCAGTAGGGACGTTTTCTGGTAGCATTAAACAAATTTTTTAAAAAATGCCACGGGGTCTACGCAGCCTCTACAAATTGGTACCAGAGAAATCAGGGAAAATAAATGCAGCCAGGCGTGATACTGCCACGTCACATTTTCATGCGCCGATGGTCTTTGAAATACAGACCTAACACCATATCCTTAATATTCTTTAATGGCATGGAAACGGGAATTTTACCTTAACTTTACCTTTATAAACATAATATAATAATATAATACGTCGTCTATTATCTTCTTTTGCCTTGCCACTTGCTATATCTTGTTCTCTTGATGTCTCTATCAGATGTCCACATCTTATTGTCTTCCTGTCCATGTCGTTCCTTCATATCTTGTTGTCTGCCTGTCTATTCACTTATCTATATCTTGTTGTCTTCTCATCTATGTCTGTGTATATATCATATATATATATATATATATATATATAAGTACTGTATCAGTAGTTTGTATATTGTTTTCTCAGCTAAATCGGCTGAAAAATCTTGTTGTTTTGCCGCCTCTGTCACTTGTCTATGTTATTGTCTTGTTGTCTACGTCAGTTGTGTTTATCTTGCTTTCTCTCATTTTTGTCTATATCTTGTTGCTGTGCTTTCTCTATAACTTACCTATAATCTTGTTGACTTGCTGCCTATGTCAGTTTTCTATATCATGAAGTCTTCTTACCTATATCAGCGTCTTCCTGTATATGTTTTTGTATTCCAGTATGGCTTACCTAGACTTCTCTGATTGCTTGATGCTCTGTAACTCTGTAAATGATTGTTATTCGCTTGAAAGACTTTTAAAATAAAATAGCCAGTCTTTATGTATATGTCCACAGTACCGAACCAAGGAAAAGCGAGTGGAAATAGAAGAAGCAGTTGAAGCCACAACAAATGGCAGCCACGTCACGAGCACGTCCGGGTATTCGCTGGAAAATGTAACCACAAATGGAACAGGTATGCCATGTTGCTGTACCCGGAATACACTGAACATCAGGGATCAGGTGGGATAAATACACTCCTGTGAATCTTCTTATTATTATTCAACCTCCCTGTAGCTGCAAGCGGGTGATCTTTGCAGCCGATGCTATGAAGATGTTGAGGCATAGCATCACTTAAGCGTGGGAGCGGGTTATGGCAGCTACTTTTTCTGTCCTGGAGCGCAGCTAAAAAGCAGGGCGGTGTCCAATGCTTCTTTAGCAGATTCCACCACTATGGGGACTATGGCGATCCTTGCCCCTTTAGCCAGGCTAGGCCTGTTACCAGGGGTACCAACGGAGAGGTGGGACAGGGTCTTGGTCAGCCATGGTTCGCCAGCCATGACGCTAGCATATCAGCTATGGATCGCTGATTGCCAAACTGGACAGACGTCTTCATTCACTTTGATATGGTTCATTTACTTGCAGTTAAATCGAATACAACAGCGTAGTGGACCCTGGAAGAGATGAGAAAATGTGGGAATGAGGGCCCTGATGTATTGTACAACAGTTGTTGCCGACCGAATGGAGAACTGGAACTAGTCCAGATTCTCATCCTCTGGGGAACTCACTATATAATGTTTAGGTTCTACGCTGGGATAATCCGCCTTGAGCTCTCCTTTTGATAGGGTAATGCCGTTACAGAACACCAGGCAAAAGGTTTAGTGTATAAGCAACGAAGGGGCTGGTTCGGACTGTCCACATCAATGACTTTATTCTTCTGACTGCCTTGTCCTTCAACTACGCCCACTCGTTCAGCCTCCTCTGGCTCTATCCCTTTCCCGGGTTCCCATTCCTGGGCTCCCCATTTAGCTCTTGTGCTTCCGGTCCCTTTCTGGGTTACAGATACGTCGTAACTGAAAAATAACAAATTTATAATTATTGCTTCCTGCATCTTGTTCCCTCACACATTTCCTCACAGAGATAACTACAGTACACTGTACTGTTGTAGCTATCATGTACTTATGTTCTCGCTATCAGTATTACTGTAATGAGTTTATTCGAATGTTGGGCCAGGCATACACAAAGAAGCTGGAACAAAAACGCTTTCATCTTCCTGCTACAAGCTACCACGAAGAACAGAAGGATTATGTTATGGCAAGAATCTTCTCTATTGTAGAGAGAAAAACAACAACACAACTCCTCAGATCATCAGAGAAGAAACCTCACGCCCTCAGACAAGCATTTTGGTCTTGTACAGTTTTGACGCTTTAAGAAGGGTGGGTCTTTCTGGGTCATGACTCCCAGAAATCTGCAAGTTGTTGGTTTATAACCTATTCCCGAGCCGGAAGATAACCTGCATCTTACCAGTGTTCCACCTTACACTGTCAACATCTGTGGCCCTAAAATGGGTAGCATCCCATTGTGGAATAGCTGGCACCTTATCCAACACTGGCAGCAAACAAGATCAAACAATCATCCAGCAAACTACCAAGAGGCGAAAACTATAATCCGTAACCAGTGCAGATCTGAATGGAAGAAACAACTGATAAGAGGGATGGCGACTGCAGTAAAACTGGTTTAAATAAATAAGGTAGATAGAGGTGTATGGTGCAGTTTTACAAAGTGAGGGAGGAAGTGAGCAAGGTGAGAAAAAAATGAATAGAAAGTATGAGAATGTATAAATGAAAAACATACAACATCCGATATTTCGGCGTGAGCCTTATTCGAGGATACATACACAACGAAATACAAACATATAGAACCTATCTGAAGTGTCTTGCTCCGGATGAGAAGCAGAAATGTGTGTGGAAAAAGGAGGAGGAAAAAAAGGAGGAGAAAAAAAAACCCACGCTGCCTACAGACAAAAGATTCCCGATAGAGCCAATCGAAGCGGAGAGCGAGGAAAAGAACAAATGGGAGAAAGGGGTGGGGGGAAGGCAATAGAAACATGATAGCTGCTAGAGGTGTCGGGGGGGGGGGAAGGGGGAGAGGGGAGGGAAAAGGGGACGCGGAGAGGTAATGAATGAAGAACTTCAACACCTACAGGGAGAAAATGTGAAACTGGTGAATAGGACTAGACCAATATGTTGGCAGAGAAGGAAATAGGATGGTGGTAGGGAGGGGTAGCATAGAGAAAGAAAGTAGAGTATAAAAAAGGCCAGTGGAAAAATAAAAAAGTTACAGCTGTCTCCACCAAGCTGGAATTAACAATGTCTTCAGCTTTCTGTAAATTTTTTATTTTTCCACTGGCCTTTTTTATACTCTACTTTCTTTCTCTATGCTACCCCTCCCTACCACCATCCTATTTCCTTCTCTGCCAACATATTGGTCTTGTCCTATTCACCAGTTTCACATTTTCTCCCTGTAGGTGTTTAAGTTCTTCATTCATTACCTCTCCGTGTCCTCTTTTCCCTCCCCTCTCCCCCTCCCCCCCGACACCTCTAGCGGCTATCATGTTTCTATTGCCTTCCCCCCACCCCTTTCTCCCACTTGTTCTCCTCCTCTCTCTCTCCGCTTCGATTGGCTCTATCGGGAATCTTTTGTCTGTAGGCAGCGTGGGTTTTTTTTTCTCCTCCTTTTTTTCCTCTTCCTTTTTCCACACACATTTCTGCTTCTCATCTGTAGCAAGACACTTCAGATAAGTTCTATATGTTTGTATTTCGTTGTGTATGTATCCTCGAATAAGGCTCACGCCGACATATCGGATGTTGTATGTTTTTCATTTATACATTCTCATACTTTTTATTCATTTTTTTCTCACCTTGCTCACTTCCTCCCTCACTTTGTAAAACTGCACCATACACCTCTATCTACCTTATTGAAGAAACAACTGGAATGCAACAACAAAACACAAGCAATACACCAACTACAAAGACATCAGCAAACCTCCTCTTTCGCCTAAGGACAGGTCACTGCAGACTACTGAAAAACCTACATTCATTTATTCGTTCATTCATTTGCATGACCTTTGCGGAACTTTGCCTTCTTAACAGCACTCCTGTAGGCCTCTTGGTTGTGAGCAAGATGGCCTGCTGCTGATGCATCCATTTGCAGATCATCAATGATGTCTTGCAGCCATCTTCGACCTGGTCTTCCTCTTTCTTTTTTCCATTATGTACCTTTCCAATACGGTTTTCTCTAGATTATCATGACGTTTAATGTGTCCACAACATTTACGTTTTCTGTATTTAATCTTCTTTACTAGCCAGCCTTCTTCAATATTAAGTTCTTATAGTATGGATATATTTGTTCTTTTTTGTGTCAAGAATATTTGAAGAACTCTTCTGTAGCATTTATATTCAAAGGCATTTATGTGTTTCTCATCTGTTTTGTTAAATATCCAGGACTCACAGGCATATGTTGCGATGGGAAAGATGCATGCCCTTAAAAATCTTATTTTTGTTGTTCTGTCTGTTCCTCTCCACAGATTCTTTAGTTGTTTTACTTTCCGAAGAGCGATAGATGTCCTCCTTTTAATTTCCATCATTGTATCTCCACTACTAGTTAGAAGTGATCCAAGATATTCAAAACTCTCAACTTCTTTCAATTTTTCCTCATTAATACATATTTCAGCTGGCTTATTTGCTTCGTCAGTTGTCATCAATTTAGTTTTCTTCACATTAAGGTAGAGATTTTGCTCTCCACTGTTCTTACGGACTGACATAATTAGTTTTTTCACTTCCTTTTTGTGTTGTAGACAGTAATACTGTGTCATCAGCATATCTAATCTCTGGTATTTCATAACCTCCAATTGTTATGGCATTGTAATATTCTTTGTCTACATCTTCTCTAACATTCCTCATTATATTCTCAATATAAAAATTTCCTCAATATTTCTCCTTCCACCTGCATTTGTTTTTTCCCTTGCTTCCGTTTCTGTAGCAGTGTGATAGTTTTTTTTTTTACCAGATAGGGTTGCTGGCCCTATACCGAACCCTCCTTAGTCGCCTTTTACGATCATGCGTGGTAGGGTGCAGTGGTCCTATTCTTTGCAGATTCCGGGTACCTTTTATTGAGGAAAGACGCTGGCGATGGTTGGGACATGTGCTCCGAATGACTGACAACTCACTACCAAAAATAGCATTAAGATAGACACCACAGGGGAGCAGAAGTAAGGGTAGACCAAAAGAGACATGGAGAAGAACAACAGAAAGGATGTTGAGCAATAGAGGGCTCACCTGGGCAAGAGCAGAAAAAAGACGAAGGACAGGTATTTGTGGAAAACCCTTGCGGAAGCCCCATGTGCCCTGGGCACTTAAGGTTCAGAGAGAGAGAGAGAGAGAAAGAGAGAGAGAGAGAAAAAAAATTTAATAAGTAAGGCGACAGTATGCACCCCTGACAAATCCCTTGTTTTATGTCAAATCAAGTTGCTGTTTCACCATTTATTCTTACTGCTGATTGTTGGTCTAGGTATTAACAGTGATGTTAATTGTATCAAATATGTTGAAAATCCCATTTTTGTTTCATTATTTCCCAAAGTTTCTAGTGTTGTACACAATCAAGTGCCTTTGAGTAGTCTATAAAAGGCAAATATAAATTAACATTAAACGCTCTGCATTAATCTTATATTGAATATATGTATATATATATATATATAAAATGAAGTCACTTACATCGACTCAAAATGACTCACATAGACGAGTGTGGCCAGAACATATCCTACAATATCTAGTATCCTATCATGCGGACCTGAGGCGTGAGACATGGCCAGAGGACACAAATTTGAGGCAAAAGCTTTGGGGCTCCTATCAGATCTGGAGAGGACTGCAGTCCTTGCTATGTCGATAAGGATCAGGATCTGATGTGACCAATAACTTCAAACGCAGAAGAAGAAGAAGAAACAGTGTTCCTTCTGTCATTGTTGTAATAGGTAGAAGCTTTGCATAAGTAACTTTTTGCTGAGAGTCAAGTAAGTTTGCTTGTCAAGTAGCCTGGACTCGATCATGAGTTTCTGATCGCGTATGAAAAGTAATGAAACGATTATTTCTACCGAGCCCATTTCTGTACCTTCATTTGTTGAATTTAGAGGAAAAGTGGTTTTAAAGAACACAATATGTTCCAGTAACTTATAAACCCTAATCGACAGTCCTAAAAGTAATTGAAAACAACATTATGAAGAACTAGTAATGGGAATAATTAATTAATCGAGTAAGGAGTCATTTCTGAAAGTGAAAGCTGAAATAAAACTACTGGTTTGTCAGTGTTGTTAAGTAGATGGTTTAGGTTTTTTTTTCTGAACTGTCTTCGTCAGCAGAGGCAATAGTGAAGCGGTACAAGATAGAGCTGTCGGATGGTGGAACGGGTAAGCCCAATGTTCTGGGGATCGTCATGTTCTCAATTCTCTTCGGAGTCATGCTGGGCAGAATGGGGGAGAGAGGTAAACCTGTACTAGCCTTCTGTGACTGCTTGGTCGAGGTGACCATGAGACTTTTCACAGTCTTTTTGTGGTGAGTATACCATTCACGTTCCATTGGCGAGCAACATATGATTTATTGTGGACATTTCACAATTTATTGTTGAAGAACACATGATTTGTTGTAGACATTTAACAGTCTGTTTTTTCGGACAACATATGAGTTGTTGTAAACATTGAACAATCTGCTACTGAACAACATATGGCTTCTTGAAGGTATTTAACTAATAATAATAATACTAATTAATAATGTAAATCAAAGCCAAAGATGGACAGCATTTATATACAGAAATGAAAATATATAACAGTTAGTTGAAGTAAAATTTAAAATAACAAGAAAATTATTTAAAAAAACCATGACATCCAAAAGGTGGGATTATTTGAGGTAAATGAAAATGCACAACAATGTCTTGGATGGCCAGACTTGAGGACTAAAAAGCAAGAGGAAGTCGAGGCTGCAGAGAAATACGCAACATGCAGAAGTGAACCTGAGGGAGTCTACTCCAGCATAGCTTAAACTCGAGAGATACATGCACGCTGTACATCCACTGCTGCTAATGTTTGGTATGGTACTTACACAACACGATGACAAAGATGATAAACCATAAGAATAGTATAATGTTGTGTAAGACTTTTAATTGGGGATGGGTTAAGTTATGTTGGGTTCTTGGTGCCTGGTAATTGAGTGAACTAAATTTCTGCAATTTCAATGACTGGTGCAGGGAAATGTCCCATGAATCCCGAAGTTTACTGCAACAGTTTTGGAGGGAACCAATGTACACCCCTTATAGTACACCCAGGCCCAACCTTCCAGCTTCGTATAACACGCCAAGTAAAGGGAAAAATCACATCACTGTCATAGCCTGTACTCAACACAAATAAGACATGACACCAACGATAATGATGAAGTAAGTACGTGATCCAAACATGCGAAGTTTAATTCACGCAAAACCTGACGAGAACGTCGACATACAATAAACTGACATGTCAACAGTAATATTAACCAGCTTAGCATGGAACAAATACTAGTACAAAACGATAAACACGGTTACAATATTACTAAATCTCAGGCCTTCTGTACCATCAAAATATAAAAGTCTGAAACACACAATAAGTACTAACTCACGGCTGTCTCAACATCTTGTGTCTCTCTAAATTAGTACCATATATTATAATGCGCTAACTCTCTATCTTCAATAGATTCTTTTCGCCTTGAATACCTACTACTAAATTGCCATGAGACTTACAAACATATATCGATACCAGCTACACAGCTGTCAACAACACGTGTTAATGAATTTTCACATTAAACATGAAAACATAAGAAATAAAAAAATCAGTGGCCATTTCGATACACACAAATGAAGCATTAAATACAAGGGGTGACTGATAAGTTCGCGGCCTAAGGTACAAGTACTTGAAACACACAGTTGATATGAAAGCAGAACACGTGAATCACCAATGAAAGCATATGAAAAATTAAGCATTTTAATAAAACATCAATTAAATCTTATGAAATGCACATCAAAATAAAAATGGAAAATGACTGCATCAAAGAAAAACACTTACTCATATATATAAACATATTATCCACCTCAACATAAAACTTAAATCGTTACATGATAACACCCTACATTGACTTCAGCTCACGAGTTCATCAGATACATAGAAACTTACATTAACTGTATCGCATTATACATAACTAACACCAAAACGTACAATGAAAAATATAAAATTTACAAGACAATGAGGTACGCACGGGTAGAGCAGGACTGGATCAATGTAATAATACTATCACATACCGAAGAAGGAACAACTCACAACCACAAATCCGCTATGAAGGACAACAGTCCTTCTTGGCTCTTACCTCGGCCGTACCTCGAGCACAAAACGACCAAGACTTCGCTACACTTTTAAGCACATTGAATAGTTTAATATAAACTTTTGGGCGACAGCACCTGTGGCACAGATCAAACACTAACACTCAATCCCACAGCTGAGTGAAAAAAAACCCACTTGTTTCTAACAATGTGCTTTCTAAGGTTTTGCAATATTTTCAACCCTTATCCAAATATATTCTTTAAAAAAATGCAAATGTGCGTCGCAGCGTCAAAATACAAAATATACATGTAATTTGAAATTTCTGATAGAAAAAACTAACTAAAATTCAAAGAAACGAGGAAAACAAAGTCATATAACGATATCATAATTTTCTTCATCGCTACTATATCACAGAGAAACAGAAAATTTGCGCAAATTAAAAATACACAAATAAAATATATGTAGAGATGAGTACTGCGTGACTTTGTCCATGAATCTTGAGAACTGTTTAAGTGCTTTTCAGGCCCAAAACGCTGCCAAAGATTTACATTGTGTTTATGAACATTTTACTTCATTTAAGCCAAACTCAAATGGTTCCTCAACAAATAAATAAGTTCTCACATTCATCGTCTTTCTAATTGTATTTTAACCCTTTGTCATCATCGATTGTTGATGGAAAGAACTGCGAAAAAACATTTTGTTTTTCATGCCAGGTATTCTCCGATTGGTATTGCATTTCTCATTGCGGCCAAAGTTGTGGACATGGAAGACTTCTCAGTCCTGCTTGGCAAAGTAGGATTGTACTTCATCACAGTTCTCATCGGCCTGGCCATCCATGGCGCCATCGTTCTTCCTTTCATTTACTTCATACTGGTCAGAAAGAACCCCTATACGTTTATTTATGGAATCTCACAGGCCCTGGCTACAGCTTTCGGCACTTCATCCAGGTAAGATCAAAGAAGGATGGAAGCCTTACCCGTACTCGACAAGCATTAGAACATATCTATCTATCTATCTATCTATCTATCTATCTATCTATCTATCTATCTATCTATCTATCTATCTATATCTATCTATCTATCTATCTATCTATCTGTCTATCTGTCTGTCTGTCTGTCTGTCTGTCTGTCTGTCTATCTATTATCAGAAAATGCTATGCGAAATTCAGTCTGTGCACAGCTCCTCGGCAGGGACTTCAAGATCAAGCGGAGAAACTGTGAATCGTGTTAGAGAAGCTTATCATCGAAGCCCCCGCCTTCATCTTGGAATTTGGCATACCATTTCTTGAGATTGTTGAAAACAGCTGCTGTCTTCCGCAATTTCGCTCGAAATCGTAGCTGCACAGTCACAACGGATGAAGTTATTGTTTATTCTAAAACACAAAATGACTGCTCACGTTTACTGAACGCTATATTTGCTACTGCTGCCTCCTAGCGGAAAACCACGGGAGCTCAGCGCGCGGGCTTTATTTAAAAAAAGAACTTGAAGAGTTTCTCTCTCTCCTGGCGCAAGAATAATCATGATTCGTTAGGTGGTTTATTTGTTGAGAATTTTGTAAATGTTTTACGCACTTATGAATAACTCTGTATCTTTACTTCCTGTGTTTCTGAAATGTCTTCTCCAACCCCAGTTCCGCCACGATGCCAGTCACTCTGAGGTGCCTGGAGCACAACAACCACGTGGATGCCCGTGTGGCATCCTTCGTCATCCCGGTAGGGGCCACCATCAACATGGACGGCACGGCGCTCTATGAAGCAGTAGCAGCTCTTTTCATCGCACAAGTCAATAACCAAAACATGAACTTTGGGCAGATCATTACCATAAGGTAGGTTCATGTTGCTTGTCCGCCCCTGAACGTTTTAGAAATGAGTAAAAGCGAACATGAAAAAAGACACTTTGTCTCGTTATAAACGTTTTACTCATTTTTATTTTACTAATATTTCTTTTGATTTCTTTACGGAAGTTCTTGGCTGTTGCTCTCTGTTCTTGACCCTATGTTGATCGATAGTGAGGATTAAGTTTCTGTAGGTCTTTTTTCTATATACTTTTTTGTATATCTAGACTTCTCTGCACATAGGGCTTGTTCCTATAATCTCTTATTTGTAGTAGTACAGAAGTAATAGCAATAATAGTAGCAGTATTCGTAGTAGTATTCGTAGTAGTAGTAATGGTAGTTGTAGTACTAGTACTAGTAGTAGTAGTAGTAGTAGTAGTAGTAGTAGTAGTTGTTGTTGTAATAGTTGTAGTGGTAATATTATGAGTAGTGATAGTGGGAGTAATTAGTAGCAGTAATAGTATCAGTAGTGATAGTAGTAGTAATATTGTTAATAGTTGTAGCAGTAGAAGCAGCAGCAGCAGTAGTAGTAGTAGTAGTAGTCGTCGTAGTAGTAGTAGTCGTAGTAGTAGTGGTAGTAGTAGTAGTAGTAGTAGTAGTAGTAGTAGTAGTAGTAGTAGTAGTAGTAGTATCTATGAAACTGTTAGCAGGAAATAGTAAGCAGCCAACACTGTGAGAGTCTGGAATACAAGGCATCATATAGAACTGGGATTGGGTTATTGTGGCTAGCTTGAAGACCCAGAATGGACCCACAAGAAAAAGAAAATAAAGAGCTTCTCCTCACACTACGCTGCCATGAGGATCACGAAGAGTCCTGTCTCGTTGTCCACGCTCAGGATGTTAACATGGAGCAACGTCTTGAGCTATGATTCGCCGGCCATCTTGATAATCGTTATTATCTTATTGGCGGAGTCATCTGTACTCGATATAATGTTAAAATATTAAAGTGTTATCGTCCTTGCTCAACGGACAAGTCTGTTAAGCTCTCCCATCTCACTTTATGGAAAAGATATCAGCATAGCGCATGTGCTCCGTAGCACCAGCGAGAACCTTAATGAATAAGGGCAGGACTCGATTGACCGAGATTGACCGAGAGATCAGATCTTCTTCGGTTCGGCCAAGATGACCCACATACTCCAAACAAGCACTGAAGGAATGGAAGAGACTGTATGTCAAATAAATAAATACATTGATGACGTGGTAGAAGCTTCTTGGTTCAGTAACAAAACAGTAAGCTTCCATCTTGGTTTTCTTCACGAAAATAATCCAGTAATCCAGGGTAGAAATGAGAAAAGGACCAAGAAAGAGGATGAAGTTTGTTTTGAGAGAGAAAAATAATAACTAATACTCGTGATATATGACCCGGAAGGCGGACTGCTCATCTAAATGGTACAGAAATTAAAATTAGCTATGGCGATGATGACGATGATGCTGATGATGACGATGATGATGATAAAGAATAAAAAAATTAAAGTATAAAAGTGCCCATCCATTTTTTTTAAGTTGACAACTGCAGCTGCTGCTCTGTAGGAGCAAAAAAAGAATATTTAATGCCCGAAACAGCCTATAACTGGATAATATGAAACAGAGGCAGTTCCCGAGTGGTGAACGAGTTATGTTCTTAAGTTCTCTTCATAAATCACATTTGTAAGTAAGTGCGAAACAGTTAGTTCGTATCTAACGTCAGCTGTATAGTATATATTAAACAGTGTAACTTTCTATGCAAAAATAACGTTAAAGGAACCAACGAACCACTGTAACAGAGCGCTGTTTTGATGCGTGCTGCGAAGTAGCGCCCGTTTAGCATTATGAACCATTGTTATGTAAATCTGGAATTGTTAACATAACAGGCTTTACGGTAGTGGTTCGTTACTACTTATTGTTCGTAAGTCGGGCGTTCGTAACTCGGGGACTGCCTGTATCCTGTAAAAAGCAGGCAACACAATAGTTGGAAAAATGAACTCCTCGATGTGTGTATAATTAAAATCGTGTCGGCTTCATTTGGTTCACTTGATCTAATGATTTTCCAGTTTGGAAAACTGAATCACGAATTCGCCGATTTGATTTTACTCAACTTCTTATCTTCTGTTTTTATCCTAGCGTTTCAGACGAGAACACATGGCATAATATTTATTATGACGTACGATAAGCAACGATTTATTTTAACAGCAGTGTCCTGTTTTTAACATCTTAGCATCTCGTTGTCTTGTTCTCTCTTATACAGACAAATTGAGGCGAATTCCAACAGAAGAAAAGAAACAAACAAACAAAAAATATTAAATGTACTCACACTGGAAAAAAGGAAATAATGGAAAACATAAGAACCAGACAGAAAAAAAAAGATTTGTGTCATATCCATTTTTCAGATTCTGAAGGCGAATCCCTGTCCACACATTAACGGTGACAGTGATTCTCAACTGGGAGGCATGTGTCTCTCCAGGAAGACATTTGTGTATCCCCGGGAAGGGGTTTCAAGTCTTGGATTTTATTTTATTTTTTTTTATCCTAGTGCAATCTAGATAGGCAACCACCTCTCACCCGGCGGGGATGTATGCGTATCCTAATCACGCTGAGGTTTTCCGGTGAGAAAGTCCAACGCTGGACTAGATGGACAACTGCCTCTCACCCGGCGGGGATCCACATGTATCCCAAAACATGTCGAGGTTTTCCGGTGAGAAAGTCCAACTCTAGATTAAACTGGTGCAACGAAAATCACGGTGTCACGCATTACCGTTTCTGAGACCCACCAAGAATACAGGCTCAAGCCCTGCGATGCTCTGAACCTCTTATGCAGAGAACCTCTTGTCCACCTCTCGTGGATCTCGCGTGGTCCTTTCAAGGACCACAGGGGGACCACGGGACCTATCGAGGACCATGGGAGTAAATACAGTAGGATCATGGGGCGATCTTGGTGGTAGATGCGAACGAAGAAGATTTGTTTTTTATCAAAACTTCTAATCTATGAAACCACGTTTCAATAATTACCACCGGAAAAAGGATGTATAATGGTGGAAATCCTTTCTGGATAATGATTTTATATATAGGAGATTCTGGGACGGATTGGTTTGAAGAGGGAGGACTGGGACCTAAGAAGCTGAGAACCTCTGCTCCAAGAAAAGCACCTCGTTCACATTTTGTTTCGTAATTTATTTATTTCATGGTAATTAATTTTTTTTAAAGAGAATACGACAGCTGAAAATTGTGTTAAGATAAGTTCTATATGTTTTATATAAGCATTTTATTAGTCAACATAAATAAACACTGACCTATTTGCGTGAAAGAAAGAAAGAAACAAACAAAGAAAGAAAGAAAGAAAGAAAGAAAAATTGGTAATGAGCTTGCCAGAGAAGTACAAGTCGTGGTATTATGCGCTTCACACTTCAGGTGAACAAACCAGGTTGAACAGTTTCTTGGACCTCTACTACTCTCGACTTGTTCTCGTTCGATTATCGAGACTGACTAGATAATAAATTCTTAGATATTTTGACCTTTCTTTCGACGAGAGTTACTTGTATTACATTCACTCCACCCCAGGCTGTGCATGAAATTAGCATACAGTTCGAGTGTGATCGCCGAAATATTTTATTAAATGAATTTAATGTCGACCGACGACAATGGAAAGGTGAAGCCTAGGGCTTTACATCCAATGACGAGAACAGAACTATAAAGTCAGAGTTTAATGTCCACTGACGAGAGTAGAATTATAAAGTCAGAGTTTAATGTCCACTGACGAGAGCAGAATTATAAAGTCAGAGTTTAATGGCCACTGACGAGAGTAGAACTACAAAGTAAGAGTTTAACGTCCACTGATGAGAGCAGAAATTGTGAATTCAGGGCTTTACGTCCACCGACGACAAGGGAGCTGAGTGGTCAGAGTTGAACGTTCACTGGCAAGAGCAGAACTGTGAAGTCAGAGTTGAAAGTTCACTGGCAAGAGCAGAACTGTGAAGTCAGAGTTGAACGTTCACTGGCAAGAGCAGAACTGTGAAGTCAGAGTTGAACGTTCACTGGCAAGAGCAGAACTGTGAAGTCAGAGTTTAACGTTCACTGGCAAGAGCAGAACTGTGAAGTCAGGGTTTAACGTCCTCTGACAGTGGCGGAAATTTATGACTCCAGAGGTTAAGCTAAAAAAAAAAAAAACAAACAAACTGGGAGCTGTCACAACGTGGAAGGAAAAACATGAGAAATTACTTTTTAAAACATTTCTGCTATCGCACTCGAACTGTATGCTAATTTCACGCACAGCCTGGGTGGACTGAATGTAATACAAGAAGCTCTCGTTGAAAGAAAGGTCAGTATATTTAAGAATTTTTTTTATCACAACAGAGAAAATGCAAAAATAAGAAATTTGCCCTGGACGTTGATTGATTGTTTTCTTATGTGCTTATTTCAAAGTTTAGAGTATTTTCTTCGCCTTTCTTTCTTATTGTATGTCAATTTTGCATTCTCTCTGTCTCTCTGTCTTTCTCTCTGACATTTTGTGGGGGATCATTAAGTCCGCTGTCCTCTTATGGCTTGAGTCCTAGATTCAGGTTTGGTTTCGTCTATTCTTTAACCATTTGTTTGTCTCTGTTTCTGTCTCTGTCCCTGTTTTTGTCTCTGCCTCTGTCTCTGTTTCTGTCTCTGTTTTTTTGTCTCTGTCTCTGTTTCTGTCTCTGTTGTTGTCTCTGTCTGTTTCTGTCTCTGTCTCTTTTTTGTCTCTGTCTGTTTCTGTTTTTCTCTGTCTCTGTTTCTGTTTGATTTGCAAATGACGCGACTCCTCATTCAACATACTTTTTTTAACAAATGCAAAACTAGACCAGAAAGGACAGAGTCAGAAAGACTCCAGTAAACAGACAAAAGTTCGTTAACACTGGTGATAACAATAACATGTAAGTAGGAGCAAAAATAACAGCGATGGAGTGACGATATGCTTGCTTGAGCCAGCTACCCAGGACTGTTCAAGACCACCCTATCCCACCTGTCTGTTGGTGTTCCGTCAGTCTGGTCGGCAGCTCCAGGCTCACAGTGCTCCACATGGTGCCAGAATTTGCCGAGAAGCTCGTATCTTAAGTCCATCCTGATCTACATTGAAGCCACTGTAATAAACTCCCCATCAGATACGCTGCAAATATTTCAACATCTTAAAGTGATTTAGCGCAGTATTGGTTATATTGTCAGCTCTCGAACAAAACAAAACAAAAATTAGACAAAGAGCTTTAGACGTGAGAGAAAGAAAAATGAAAAATGACGAAGGGATGGCCGTAACTTGAACCACGGAACCCGGTAGAAAGACCATATTCCTAACCACTAGAGTAGTGCTGACTTATTCTCTAGGCCATCTTACATCTCGCCTGTGTGGTTACTGGAATCCAGATCTAACTCTGGGGAGAAAAGAAAAGGACCACAGCCACCTTCCACACATGTCCTAAGAGGCCACTAAGGATTGTCGGGGGAGAGGGCCAGTGACCTGTTTCTCTGGGGAAAAAATTGCAGCGTTGCAGAAACAAGGAGAGGAAAACCAGACCTAGAAATACTTGGGGAAGGGAAGTTATAACAGTGCTCGGGAGCAGGGGATACACATGGAAGGAAGTAGAGAATAGATCCAAGAACAGGGACGACTAGAGAGCCTTTATCCATGGCCTATGCTCTCAAAGGAATGAAAGCGATGATGATGATGATGATGACGATGATGATGATGATGATCTTACATCTTTTTTTCGAAGACTAACCATACAACACTATCCTAAATCTCTTTGCTGTGCGAAAGCCCCGTTGTTTCTTCTTTCACAAACTCACTGTCTTAAGTACGTCCAAATTAGCCAGCTGGGAACGACGAGACTTGCGGACAATAAAGTGTTTACGCAAAGTGCATATCATTAGGCTCGAAAAACTGTAGAAAGAAGTACTTTAGACGCGAGAGGCAGAAAAATAATAAGAGACCCAAGCGATGCACAGGGGTTAAGTTAATAGCGCGTTGTCCTCTACTGGCTAGGCAGTTGTTTGTCATACTGGAAGCCAGGTTTGAGTAACAGGTTGAAAAAGACACTTCTAGCGCAGCAATAGCCTTAAACGGCAATTGGCGATAAATTGCCGATTATAAAAAAAAAAAAAAACAAGAAAAAACTGAAACCTTTTAATGGTCGTTTATATTGCCCAAAAACCTTACAGAAAGCAACCAGCGAATTCCGTTGGAGAATAGATAATCTGGCTAGCAAGGATGATGATGAAAATTTGCATAGAGGTAAATCAGTTTTTGCTTTGACACAGTATGTGACCACTTTTGTTAATAGTAAATCTCGTATCAAATAAGATAAGAAAAATTTCACGGGAACTTTACTGTTGATGTTTGTAAAGTGTGTTTAATTTTACATTTTAAAAAAGTATAAACTACTGACAAAACCGGTACTTCCGAAGAAACCTCATCCAAGATGAAAGACAGGCACAAAGACAAGTACAAATGTACCGTTTTCGAAGAATCCTAGCGACGTCTCTGCTCTAACGTCTAAAGTATTTGCCAACTATTGTCTCCAGATTGTGTATGCACACTCTGCTCTAAAACTTTACGACTTCAGTCTGTCATTTCCATGTCCCTTGCGAAACTTTGCCTCCCTAACAGCTCCCCTGTAGGCCTCTCGGTTGTAAGCAAGATGCTCTACTGCTGTTGCATCCATTCGCTGATCATCAACGACGTCTTACAGCCATCTTCGCCTTGGTCTTCCTCTCTTTCTTTATCCCACTATGTACCCTTCCAAGATGGTCTTATCTAAGTTATCATGACGTTTATTTAAGTTTTATCTCTTTAATCGTCCTTATTAGCCATCTTTCTTTTACGACTGCAACTAACAATAAATCGTAGCTCAGTAGAAATCATCATAATCATTATCATTATCATCATCATCATGATATGAAGACGACTGGTGATAGACAGAAACTGATGATGACCTGTGCTTCATCTGTGACGGCAGAGATTTATAATTACTGGACAAAAACCAGCCGCCAGGAATACTGTGTGTCCTACAGTTCTGGAACTGATTACCGATAAATAATTTATAAATTTGCTACTATCATTTCTGCAACTATTCGCCTCGTTTCACACAGTTATGATACAGGTACTTCATCTGCTTGTATATATCAGTGAAAAAATAAAATTGCTCAAAAAGTGCGCGCATTCATAAACTGTCAGTGTTGTGTTCCATAGTTCCAGCATCATCAGGGACAGCCGACCAAGACCCTGTCCCACCTCTCCGCTGGTATCCACAGTAGCAGGCTCAGGCTGGCTAACGGGACAGGGATCACTGTAGTCCCCATGGCAGTGGGGCCTGGTAAAGGAATACCCCACCCTTAGCTCCTTACCTCCTCTCAGGACTTAGGGGGGAAAAAGCCTCCGTAAATCTCTTCCCGTTCAATGCGATGCAGTGCTTCAAGACAAGTCACTGCGTCGACTGCAAAGAATATCATTGCTCATAGTTCCGGTGAGATGCACCACCACCACCACCACCACCACCACCAACAACAACAACAACAACAACAACAGCAGCAGGAGCATGAGAGATCCTGCACAAATTAAAAGTCATTCAAACTTGTCCACACTTCTGCCATTTCCTTGAAGTCACCGTTCAGCGTAGCACCGCAGTAAACGTTGATTCTGAGATTAACTGTCCTGACCAGAAACAAAGTAAACGCCAAGAACAAATATAAACTTCAACATCAAATTACAAGCACGAGCTTAATCGGGACAAACAACGAGTCGTTACATAAATATTTCAACCAATTCCATTAATAACTGTTTAATAACCATTATATGTTATGTCATGTTTGTCCTTGCCGGGTCGACTGCACCAATAATTGTGATTGCATGCCAAGCCTGCAAGGTTTACTGATTCTCTTGAAAGATTGTGGCAGCCATGACACAAAGTGAACTCTATTCATTAGCGCTACGGTGTCCTATTCACTTGAAAAAAAAAATGACGTCGAGGATGCTAAATCAATTCTTCAGATTAAAACTAAAAAAAAAAGCCCCTATGCTGCCTTCTTCTTGGCCAAGCCAACAAGCAATGGGATGTTTGAAAGCTGTTGAATTATACGGCAAGTCCAGAAAATGAAATGGCTTGAAATCCAGCCCGATAAAATCCTGTAGAAACTGATTTATTCAGAATAGCTGGATAGGAGATATCATCATTTCATCAGAGTCCCAGATGCTGCATGATCTTACGGACCTTAAATTCTGCTGTACAATGTGCACAAAGGAAGGAGAAGCACGCCCTGTAATTGAAAAGTACAATGAAAAAAAAAACGTTAACAAGGATACATTACCTCGAATCATAAAAATGCTCAAGATGTTAGGGGGAAAAAAGTAAAGTCCATCTATTGGCCAAAAGGTGCTAAACATTTTAGGAATATTTCATGATCAAACTAGGTTCATGGATAGCGAAGTGGTCAATGCACTTGTCTCTCATAACGGAATTTGGTGATTTTAATCAAACTGGAAAAGGTCCAGTAAAACTGGGCATCCACCTTCTTGGTGGACCTGGTAAAGAAGGCAGTCAGGCGTGGCGCTAGCACGATTACGCTCTCATGTGAAAATAGGAGAAGTTAAATATCCCCGATAATTCCATGCTCTTCACGTGCCTATACAGAATGATAAGACTATCTTCAGGTGCCTATATAGAATGATAAGACTATCTTCAGGTGTCTATATAGAATGATAAGACTATCTTCAGGTGTCTATATAGAATGATAAGACTATCTTCAGGTGTCTATATAGAATGATAAGACTATCTTTATATTTTATAGGCATACAGGAGTGTGTAGCAACAGCAGAGTCGAGCCCATGTGAAAGTTATCTAGCTCATTTGTTGCTGTGATCCATATTTTATAACATGAAAGCTCATATGGGCCTACGGGACTGATTTAGAATCAACTGGAAGTTGGGAAATTATAGAGAAGGGAACGCGTAAGACATTACCTCTCTCTCCCTCCCTTTCTCTCTCCCTCCCTCTCTCTCTCCCTCCCTCTTTCTCCCTCTCTCACCTCCCCCTACCCTTCACCTCAAGGTTACTTTAAAAAAAAAAGAAAAGGTTGGAGGCCTGGGTGGTGTAGTGGCTGTTAATCCTGCCTCTCACAGTGAATTCGGTAGGACCCAGTCCCCCCAGCTGTAGAGATGGATACCCAACCTCTTCTGGAGCTAGTGAAGGAAAAGGGACCGGGAACCAAGCTGACCGCATCGCCTTGTCGTGGACCGATAGATCTAGGAATACATGAGCTATAATACTATATCCGCTTCGGTGCCACTATGACATGACATGGCTACGTTTTCAAGAAAAGATCAGAAATCGTGTTCATACGACACCACAGAGAGCACTGAGTCAGTTTCAAACTGCCTTTTTTTTTCTCTCGAAGGAGACCATATTAAGAATTACTTTTTGCATTTCTCCACTTAGCCACAGTTTGAATTTGCAAACTATGTGGCCCTGTTTCATGCCTCGTGTAATCGTAGGTTTAATTTTATTTTGTTGTCTCTCCTTCAAAACTGATGAATGGCGTAAAAGTGCTTGTGGCAACAACATGTAAACAAATGTTTCCAATATTAGACATTACATTTCAAAGTTCTTGTATTTAATGAAGTATAGACGACCCATATATATTAATAGCGATTTATTTGACAGTCACAGAGCAGGCCATGGAGTTCTTGTTCTGTCTCCCTGTTATCTCCAGGAATAATGTTATTGCAACAAGCATTGTGTCGGACAGGGAGTGGACTGCGGAGGCTACTTTTGCAGACTGGAGACAAACAGTCGGGAAAGGTGCAATGGGGGAATAATAGAGATTCCTGCCCCGTTAGCCAGTATGAGTATGTTACTGTGGACGCTGGCGGAGAGATGGAAGGGTGGGCTATGATTCCCCAACGCTGATATGATCAGTGAGCTATGGATTCCTGATCGCTGTATTGCATACATCATCACCTTTCCCTCCTTACCCCCCCCCCACCCCGACACTCTTCAGAAATATTCGCATACATTCTCTCTTATTATTTTAACTAAAAGGTCAGCAGCTAAAGTTGATTATTGAATGGGCAAGAAACAGTAGCCATAATAAATAAATCAGAAATAAATAAATAAGTTATACAGTTGTAACTGTTTTTAAAACCTGTTCATCATAAGGCATGATTTTATGCATGCTGTTACCTATCATATACCCACACTGTTGCTGCAGCAGTTGCTGATAACCACGACTGTCATTGCTGAGTGAATACTTCGTGGCTTTTTCAGTCAGACCGCGCGGAAAGTGCCAATGATTATTCTATCAGAAGTTTGAAATTGTTGTGTGCTTTGCTTTTGGTATTTTGTGTGGAAGACGAAATGTGTAACCCAAATTTTGATAACGTAAATTATATTATTAAAATGCAAGCGGTGCAATGCCAATTTTGTTCCCAAAAAAATGCTAAAATTTCCTAGATCAGCGATTCTCAACGGCCCAGATTTCAGTCCTTCTCTTTTCAGCTTAGGCTGATCGGACCCTATATTAAATCATCATCCAGAAAGGATTTTCGCCATTATAAATTATCCTGTGAGGAAAAATAAAAGAATCTTCCATTATTCCTTCCTTGAAAAAGAAAACCCTCCTCTCTGGGGAGACACCTGCCCTCCCTTTTGAAAACCTCTGATCTAGACGAAAACAGCCCATTATTCTATTATTATAACTTTATTAATCCCGCTATATAAAAGCCAATAATTTTATTTTTAAACTAATAAACTCATTCTTCACCACGTTTAGAAATCATTCCCAGTTTTATTTATCATAAATATGGCTGTTTCTAAGATCTTCATGCTAGTGAACACGTTTGTGTTTATCGTCTTTTACATTGACAATTCAAATTTAAGGAAAAAAAAGTAATTTATGCTGCTCGGAGAACCTTGAATGCAATCGATGTTGGCAGATTCTTTCATTGCAAATGTAGAAGCTGTTGATGTTGGAGTGCTGAAGTCCCCTTTCGTTAGTTAATAACGTTTACATTGAAGGAATTTGCGGTAATGAATAAATATTTTCCACCAGCCTAGAAAATCTCGTTGGAAAAGTGGAACAAAAACAGAAAACTCAATTAATTACTTGGATAAATTATTTCAAGACTTCCATGCGCATGAACAGAGAAGAACATACAATATGAATTCGTTGCCAGAAATGAACATGGAAGTTTAAAAGTAACTTTTCTCCGATATTATGTTAAAAGAATCTCAAAAGGACTGACGGATCTCACATTTAGTAGTGACAGGCAGACAGACAGACAGATATCCTTACTTATTGTTACAATCCTTATTTATTACTCCAACTTTCAAGGATTCACTATAAATCAAACCATCATAAATCTTATTTCAATTTTCAGATTTTCAATCGAAACTCTTTTTTTAAAAATTCACCATTTTTAATTTTAACAAAAAAAAAAAACGGGGGGGGGGGGTGTGGGGGGTGGGGGTGGGGTTATTTGCTGAGACACCATCATCGACATAATAAAGAACCTGTCTAGAACTATTGTTCTGATTTCAGCTCTTCCCGCATTGATCTTTGTTCCATGTTTTTGTGACGCGATCTGCAGGCGGTCAATTAAACCAAGCAATTTCTTCTCTATATCGCCTGGAAATCCGAGATTTTGTCATCTTTCTTCCTCCAACTTTGTTTCTCCTGGACTTCTCTTCACGTTGCCGTTATTAACATGGGTATTCATGCCGGTGTTACCATTATATCAACTAGGCAGCTCGCAAAATGGCAGACGTAGGAGGGGCGAGACTCTAGTCTAAGACTTTTATTATACTCATTAATTAGCTTTGACGAGGACGCAAATAGCAATGCACCCGTAATACTTGTTATTAAAAATTAGGAAAAGTAGATCGTGTGAATTGAAATAGATGAATGAAATCACAAGTATGGAAAGGCAAAAGCGTCTTTTTTATAACACGAAGAAGATGCTAACAAATAAGAGTATGTCCTTAAAAGTGAAGAAAATAGTGATATAATGCTATATGGAGCAATTATAAATAATAATAATAATAATAAACTAGTTAAAATGATAACGAAAAGACAGTCAAAATTTGTTGGACATGTCATGAAGAGACAGATGTTAGAGAGCTTGGCAATGGCTGAAAATTTCAATGGAAAAAAAAGGAGAACAAGGCCAGCAGAAAAAATATCTCAGTGCAATGACCAAAGAGAGGAAGACGAAGGCGAAGATGGCTGCAAGACATCGTTGATAATCTGCAACTGGATACATCAGCAGCAGGGCCATCTTGCTTACAACCGAGAGGCCTACAGGAGAGTTGTTAGGGAGGCAAAGTTTCGCAAAGGACATGCAAATGACTGACTGTAATGACCAAATGGCATTTTAGAAAAAAAAAAGTAAATTTGATCAGAATCATCAAGGACTGCACAAAGATAGAGAAGCATGACTGATAAGGCTCATGGACACAGCGCGTAATATATTGTACTGTAAATATTGTCAGCACTGTGTAACATGGCAGTTTGAACAAAAGTTTCTCATCTTGAAAGCCTGATTCGAGTCAAGTAAGACCCAGAGGGGTTGTTGTTGTTGTTGTTGTTGTTGTTGTTTTCTGTCGGAACTAAAATTAAAAACCTAGTCTGCATACTTCGTGGTGTGTGCTCTAGGCAAACGGCCACAAATCCCTCAGCCACGAAGTAGTTCCCCCTCCCTCGCTCCCTCCCCGTCCCCTTGTGGACACTGGGATACCGGTACATAGGCCCATAGTAACAGTAAGTAACAGATAGTGTAGAAGTGTTTCATTGTGATTCTAAAGAAGTTTCATTTCAAAGGAAGTATCATAAAAGTAAATAATTATAATTATTTGAATTATGTTCAACAATAATAGATGGTCAATTTGAAAATTTTGCAACACTAAGAGAGAAAAAAACGGTGCATTTTCTGGACGGAAACGCCATAAAATTTTAAACGAGGCTGTAGAAGAGTTTCGAATTTGTTAATGTGAAGCTGAGAACGCCAGGAACATAAGCTTCATGTGAAGGCTGAGCTTGTCACAAAAAGCTGGCCACATCATATCAGGGCTTGCCACATTCTGTTGGCCATGCCATTAGAAGTTTTGTCACGCCAAGCTGGTCATGTCACAAGAAGAGTTCTCTCGCAAGTTTCAGAGAAATCAAACACTCAGAGTTTGTGGCATTACCCAAGAAAGCAAAAGCCACAGACTGCTCAGATTTTAGAGCTATAAGTCTGATTAGTCATATGACTAAATTTATCCATAAGTCTGATGAGTCATGTGACTAAATTTATCCTCAAAGTCATCCTTGAAAGAACAAAAATTAAAATTGATAAGAAAATTAATAAAGAAAAATTTGGTTTCGTGCAGTATAGTGGAACAAGAAAGGCAATTTTTTTTACATAAAAAGTTGATGGAAGTTCAGAAAGATAATACACCTGTTTTATAGATAATACTAAAGCATTTGACAGAGTGAAGCATGACAAACTAATAACATGTCTTAAAGAAATCAATCTTGATGCGAAGAGACATCCAAATCATAACAAATCTCTACTGGGAACAGAAACCATCAGTAAGATACGGCACAGTGACATCAACAAATGTGCCCATAAAGGGGGAGGGGGCCGTGAGACAAGGATGTGTTCTATCTCTATGTCTGCTCAACCTGTACACAGAGAACATCTTAGATGTGTTCTATCTCTATGTCTGCTCAACCTGTACACAGAGAACTTCTTAGATGTGTTCTATCTCTATGTCTGCTCAACCTGTACACAGAGAACATCTTAGATGTGTTCTATCTCTATGTCTGCTCAACCTGTACACAGAGAACATCTTCAGACGCTCAGATGAACATAGGGGGAAGAGATGTCAACAGTCTAAGGTACGCAGGTGATACAATCCTTTTTGTAGAGAATCTACAGATCCTACAGAAATTAATAGGTATGATAAACAATACACGCCCATGATGGGAACAAGAGACTAATATCAGGTAGACCAAAATAATGATGTTCAGCAGGAAAAACCAAAAGCCACAGATCGATATAACTATAAACAACGAGAAACTGGAACAAGTGATAAACTACATCTACCTATGGCGTATACAAGGTCCGAGAAGTAATGAGACTAATTCCATAAAAAAATAAAATAAACAACAATTGAAGACATAACCTGTATGTTATTCAAAGTTAGCCCCCTGTGCATTGATACAGTGATTGACACGATCTAACAAACACTGGACGACCTCTGCAGTTCTTCTGTTGGTATTGCCTTTAAACTCGATGTTACGGTCCTTTGGATGTCATCAGTATCGTCAAAGAAGTGTCCCTCCAATGGTAACTTTAATTACAACTACAGCCCGGTGAGTCGGTGCATTAACATGAAGAAGGAAAAAAACCTGCTGGGTGTTGAATACTCGGGTTGGACTCGGAGAATCCTTTTCAATAGGCGTTTCAAAATACTTAAATAAACTTTGGCAGTGACAGTCTGTCCCTCTGGAATAAATTCTTTGTGAATAACCCTTTTGCTGTCGTAGAAGCACAACAACATTGTCTTCACTTTCGACTTTTGAAGACGAATTGTTTTGCCTTTGGTGATGATGACTTCCACTGAGCATTTAGGCGTTTAGTTGTGGGATCATAGCAGGAAATCCATGTTCACCCTCTACAACAATCGAATTTAAGAAATGTTTGCTTCTGTGACACGTTTTGATGATGTCTTTTGCGTACTCAACAAGCTTATGTTTTTGGTCATCAGATAACGACAAACCGGCAAGCAACTTTTTCTTTCCAAAATCTTCCACTAAAATTTTACGAATGGTCTCTCGGTTAACACCAAATTCATCTACCATCATTCACACAGTCAAACAAAGATATTCCTGCATCCGTTCTCTGACTTTTGCAATGCGTTCCTCACTACGAACAGAAATTAGGCGTCCATGTCTAGTTGCATTTGTAATCGTTTCCACGCCACTTTTGAATAGTAAATACCACCTGAATATCTGTGCACGAGATAAACAATTATCCGCATAAACTTGTCGCATAAATTCAATTGTCTTAATCGCACTTTTTCCGAATTTAAACAGAATTTAATGTTAGCTTTTTGCTCCATGCTGATTATCTGGCAATCCACCTCTAACAAGGTCAACAAAATGGCGGCTTGTTTGTCGTCTGCTTATTGGGCGGCGATGACAAGTCGCCAGATCATAGATGAAGGTTGCCTGGTTGGATTCCATGCTTTGCTTCATATATGACATTTTGTCTTGGCTATAATCAAATCAATCTCATTACTGAAGTGTCGGACTTTGTACTAACAGGGGATCAGAGACCGAGATAAAGGAAATAATAGGAGTGACAAAACATACATTAAACACCATTTAGACAGTGCTGTTATCCAGAAATCTGCATATAAAAAAGTGAGTTATAAAATGATGTATCTATTCTACATTACTGTATGGATCGGAAACCTGGGCTGTAGACAAAAAGTCAGGGAGAGTGATTAATACAGAAGAAATGTGGATATACAGAAAATCAGAGAGTAAATATAACTGGCGAATGAAAAGAACAAATGCACAAATTTTAGAACAGCTCCGAGTGCAATGTGAACTTCTCAAAAAACAAAAACAAAAACAAAAAGACAAAATACAGTGGATCTTCGAAAGTCGAACGGTTTGAAACTCGAACAAATTCGAAAGTCGAACAAAACAAACACAATCACCGAACGAAAACAAAGAATCAGGTGGCCATTTCTCAGTTGACTCTCTTTTCAGTGAGCACCTGCTAAATTTCAGCGCGTGTGTGTGTTTTCTAATATATTTTTATGGCCATTTCTTGATTTTCTTTTCGTTTTATCTTCAAAATTACCCATTCGTAATGGCACTAAAGAAAGTTGGCATTGCAGAAAAGCCCAAGATAAAGAATTAATGACCACGATAGAACTGAAGAAGGAACTTGTCGCTAAATGGGAAGGTGGTACACGTGTGGCGGAACTGGCTATCAATTAAGTGATGGCAAAGTTCACAACAGCGACTATACTAAAGAACAAGGAAGCCATTAAAGCGGCTAATATGGCTACAGGGGTAAAAATCCCTTAGCAATAAAAGATCCCTTGCAGTGAAAGAAGCAGAAAAACTTTTCATGGTTTCAATAAATGTAAAGTATTGAATAAATGTAAGATATCTGATAAATGTAAAGTATTGGATAAATGTAAGGGTATTTGATAAATGTAAAGCACTGTATTGTCATTAATAACACTTTCAAAGCGCGCTAATTTATGATTTAATTTGTATTAGCATTATTATACAGGTTTAAATAACCAGTACTTGTACTTTCAATGGTTCATAATGGGTAAGTTTAAACAGTCTGGACGGATTAATTCACTTTACGTTATTTCCTGTGGGGAATTTAAACTCGAAAGTCGAATAATTTGAAAGTCGAATGGCCTCCCTAAACGGATCATGTTCGACTTCTAAGAGTCCATTGTGGTTCTGCCTGCATCAAAAGACATTGCAATATACCGAAGACCATACTATAAGGAAAACATGTAAGGAAAAAAAAGAGCGGGAGGTAAAAAGTAGATGAAAAGTGAGATTTATTTTGGACCTAGCCAGTTCTCATTAGTCAGATACTGTACTTGAAAGGAGAACATGACTACTTAACAACCTGTAAATGAATTTAAAAATAGTTTTCTTTAACTCTCCATAGAGAACTATAGTTTGATGTAAGCAGTTTAGTACCTTACGTTTGTTAAATAGATTTATATAGCAGCGAGATCTTTTCAGTTACACACAGTACTTTCTATCATATAGCAGCCAGATCTTTTCAGTTACACACAGTACATTCAATCATATAGCAGTCAGATCTTTTCAGTTACCCACAGTTCATTTCATCATATAGTAGCCAAATCTTTTCAGGTACACACAGTACATTCTATCATATAGCAGCCAAATCTTTTCAGGTACACACGGTACATTCTATCAAATAGCAGCCAAATCTTTTCAGGTACACACAGTACATTCTATCACGTTTATTTCATCAAATTTCAGCATAACAGCAACAGCAGCCTCTGTCGGTGCAGCTGGCGTCCCCCAGGCAGGTTTGGTTACCATGGTGATTGTACTGGCGGCAGTCGGACTTCCTATTGATGACGTCACGCTCATTCTGGTAGTGGACTGGTTCTTGTAAGTAGATTAATTAAAGATCTTCTTCTTACTCCTCTTCTTCTTCCTCTTCTTTATTTCTTCTTCTTCTTCTTTTTCTTCTTCTTCTATCTCCCTGGAAATGAGAGATGGTGTTCATTGCAGCCGATGTGATGAAGATATTAAGGCACATCATCGTATCGGATTGGGAGTGGGTTATGGTGGCTATTTTTTTGTGGTCCCTGAGTAGAGGTAAAAAAAGCAGAAGGGGGTGTCATAGTTCTTAAACAGGCTACACCACTCTGGTGACTACGATGATCCCTGAGCGTTAGAGAGGCTAGGCCTGTTACTTGGTGTATCAGAGGAGAGGTGGGACAGACCTTGGTCAGCTGTGGTTCGCCGACTCTTGAAGGTAGCGTGTCAGATGTGGTTCGCCAACCATTAAAGGTAGCGTGTCAGCTGTGGTTCGCCAATCCTTGAAGGTAGCATGTCAGCTATAGTTCGCCAATCCTTGAAGGTAGCGTGTCAGCTATAGTTCGCCAATCCTTGAAGGTAGCGTGTCAGCTGTGGTTCACCAACCCTTAAAGGTAGCATGTCAGCTATAGTTCGCCAACCCTTGAAGGTAGCGTGTCAGATGTGGTTCGCCAACCCTTAAAGGTAGCGTGTCAGCTATAGTTCGCCAACCCTTGAAGGTAGCGTGTCAGATGTATGTCGCCAACCCTTGAAGGTAGCGTGTCAGATGTATGTCGCTGATTGTCAACTCGGATTACTCAGGGTTTTTTTTTAGATTTTGCAAATGTTGTCACGGTTCATGGATAAGAGAGTACATGGAGGCCATGGAAATGTGGTTCATAAGAAGGATGTTGAAGGTACCATGGACAGCTAAGAAAACTAACGAAGTTAGGCTGGAGTTAAAAGGCAAATTACAGCACAGATCAGAGACAGACAAGCGAGATTTGTAGGACATTTTCTGAGAATAGGAAAATTGGAACACATTGTGGCAACTGGAAGAACTGAGGGAAGAAGAGACAGAGGAAGACAGAGAGAGAAGTTACTGGATGGCCTGCCAGTGTGGCTAGGAAGAAAGTCACCGGCGGATCTCATAATCAAGTCTAAAGACAGGGAATTGTGGAGAGAAATGATCGCCTACGCCATACAGCATGGCACTTGATTGATTGAAATGTTGTCACGGTATGGTACTCTTTTTCTTTTCTTTTCACCTCTTACCTCGGTTTGGTTTGGTTACTTTCCAAAGTGTGTTAGATAAATCGTTTATTTGATTATCTATTCGAAGAAAAAACAAACTCTCATGAGCTCGTAGAAACATTATATTTCGCTATCTGTCGTTATAAAAGAATATATTATGTGGTTTCTTTGAAGAAGATTCTTCGTACGTGTCCACCTTTCATTACTGCCAGTTTCAGCTTTATAGAAACAGAAAACTAATATGCAGGTAGCCATCCATTTGTGAGAGATTTCCATGGAAATACTGAAAAATAATTGACGCAATCGTATACCTTAGATATGGGCACGAGATTAGAAAGCTGACTTCTTTCTGTACACCGTTGTCACACGCTGGTGAAAACAGGTACTCGATGCGAAGTGTAAGGGGAAATAAGCAAGGGCCATTTCATTTTTAAGAGGAATTTTAGCCAGGAGATTTCCAAGTCGCTGATTCTCAGTTATTTTTTTTATTACTTTGCTTTTCCACTGAGCCTTATTAGTGGAAAATTTGTGAGTTTTCAAACTCACACAAATTCAGAAATCAGAATCCGACATCATCACATTCAGTGCAGTCCTTTACATGCTCCACCGCGTACCCCAACATCCACTTAAGAGTTTGTCTACTAATGGTTCATGTCAAATGTTGGTTGTTGATTATACGTTTTCTCCCACGAGTTTCAGATTTTCTGCCATCATTGCCCCTCTGTCTTAGTTTCATCAGTCTCCGTACATGAACACTGTCCTTTCACTCCCTCACCTCATCCTCCCGCTGCCTGTCCAAAACGGCAAACGCAAAGTTCTCCTTGTCCATTCTCATCCTGCCTTTTACTTCAGCATGTCCGGCCGATTTATCAGTCAACTCATCTCCAAGCACACTCGCATGCCCTGGACAAGAAGATCCGCGTTAATTGCCCCACGTTCACCCATTATCTTCGCAGAAAATTTGTATCAGTCTTCCTTAGCCTGCTCCGTGAGCCCGTCACAACAGCACCATGAGACATGTCCTGATTTACCAGCCACCCAGCTGTCGCCTATACCGCCTTAATCTTCATGCCCATAAAGTAAAGATAGTCCCATAGCAAATGCCGTAGGGGGTGAAGCGTTAGAGACCTCATTATGCTGGGTCATCAGCGTATGAGGTAGGGTGACCAGTTCCTTTCCTCGCTGCCTTTACTTCCCATATTTTCTCTGGTACCCATTTTACGAGGTTGGGTCGACCTCGGGGCCGTATTGGTCGGAAAAAAATCCCGCTCAGCTGGGGATTCGAACCCTCGACCATTTGGTTGCTAGACGAGTGCTCTAACCACTACGCTAGCCGGCTCATGCCCATACTGACTGGAAAAGCACCCGATCTCTTTGCTACAACTCTTTCATTTCGATAGGCGACAAAGCCACACCCACTTATGCTTTCTTTACAGTATATATTACCATATCGAAAAACCTAGAGTGTCTCTGGTTTAGCTCCTGAAGACGAAGTTCAGTCCCATCATGTGCCCAATCTTGGTATTCACGACCCAGCTTTTCAACAACTTGTGTTAGCTGAAGTTTGTCCTGTACTATTCACAAAAAAAAAGATACTGAGAAGTGAGTGTCTGACATTGTTTAGGTTGATTTTCCTTGTAAATTTAAATTTGCATCCGTTTCAGTACACGTATTGTTCAGACTGTCTTCATGTTCTGTAACTTATAAAGTTCGGGATTGTTATAACGAATGTTACCAACAGCATAACTGATTAACATCTTGGCCATAGAGAGATCTCCACTACACTTAAGCAGGTCTCCACCACACATAAACTGGTCTCCTCCACACATAAACAGGTCTCTACCACACATAAGCAGATTCGCTTCATACTGCTCTGCAGTCCAGCTCCAAGCATTTATGAGTTTCCTCAAAATGATTAACAAGTTCTTAATTAATTATTTAATCATTGACTCAAGAGTATCCAATGATTAACAGTAATTCTAAGTTCTTGTATGAAAAAAAGTTTAATAAATGCATCTTAAATTGATTGATTACAAATTAAAATGAAAAAATCCCTTGCCCGAGGTTGTAGGATTTTGCACTATTTGATTAGTTTTTACTTGCATCTTCGTGTAAAATTTTGTATTTGGAACATCAGTACCTGATTAAAAGTCTCCGCTGTATTTCTTTCGCATTTTATGATAATTTTGACGTGGTGGAAATCTGATTTCTTATACGAGATATGAGATTCCATTAGCATGATCAAAAACAACAACAATTTTATTAATGACTTCTACCCAACTACCCTTGGCTTTGATTTTCCCCGTGTCATTTGTGTGTGGGGACTCGTGAGACGCACTAGACTGGAAGACTGCCTTTTAACATAGGCACGTTATCGTGCATTCTTAATCCGCAGAACATAGTGCACATATGCTCAGTGACGGGAATACCAGGCGGGTCAGAGGCGGCTTAAAACCTTTCGCTCCTGGTGCTTTGCGGGTAGGACAGGGAGTCCAAAGGCTAGCGGAGAGTCCGTACACAAACCGACAGAAGGCAACGGGAAACCACTGTTGTAGTTCCCAAGAATAGTTATGCTTGACGCATGCAGTATTAAATTAAACGGAACTATTCTAAAGCAGGTGCAGAAATTCAAATACCTTGGAGCAGTAATAACTTCAGATGGGAAATGCAGAACAGAAATTAGGAACAGAATAGGCCAAGCAAAGGCTGCATTTCAGAGAATGAGAAACATATTAGCTAACACATCTTTATCAATGAATGTTAGAAAACGAGTTCTAAAATGCTATATTGAACCTATCTTGTTATATGGAAGTGAATCATGGACAATAGGCAAGTCTGCACAAAAATCATTGGAAGCAGCAGAAATGTGGTTTATTAGAAGAATGTTGCGAATCCCCTGGACAGCAAAAATAACTAATGAAGAATGTATGAGAAGAGCTGGATAGACAAAAAAACTTGTCAAAAAGATAAGAGAGAGAGAGACAATGTACTTTCATAGGACATGCAATGAGAAGAGGGGGCATTGAAAATATTATAACAACAGGAAAAATAGAAGGAAGAAGATCAAGAGGAAGACCAAGAGAAATGATACTGGACAGTCTGACGGGATGGTGTGAGACGAGATCACCAAATGAACTGATGGCCTGCATGAAGGATCGGGTACTCAGGAGAAGCATAATAGCCAACGCCAGTCGGCACGGCACCTGATGATGATGATGATAGTGCACATTCGAACTTCTCCGTATTTTCTTCTCAGTCGATTTCTAACGTTAGAACAGATGTCGACTGATATGAATTTCATTTCACATCCCGTGTTCTTCCTTCTCATATATTAGACACGGCCTATTTCTTTATTTTTATTTTTTTTATGTCTTGTAAATGTGGAGGCGAGTTAAACACTTGATACGAGTACATGAAGAGCAAGAAAAGCCTAAATGACTATCAACAACACTAATTCAGACCAAACAGTTTGGTGATGCCGACAACCTGAAGCAAATTGTTTGCATTCTTCCAATTTATCCATCTTGACGTCTGAGAATGCTCAGAGAAGGACAAGAAGAACCTCTTGATGTTCTGACCAGAATAAGATGGAGGTTGATGTCTTCTTGTCGTAATTAACTCCTAAAGTGACAGACAAAAGAAAACAAAAATCTGTATAACAGGATCATGAAAGATAAATGTGAATATATGAATATGAAACTATTCAAAGCAACACGAAGATTTTTTAATTGGCTATGAAGGATAAATAGCTGCAGAAGGATGCTGCATTTCTACAAATAAGCTGTTTCTTAAAAATTTAGATGAAAGATGAGAAAAATAGTAAGAAAATGAACCCACTCTTTGCAACTTTCTGTCTGTATACTCTATCAGCAGCAACAAAGGTCCGTTTTGGCAATCAGCGAAACCATCTGACACGCTAGTGAAACATACCTGACCAAGATCATGTCCCATCTCTTCACACCCCCAGTAACAGGCCTAATTATGCAGGGATCGCCAGCCTTAACGGAGCCTGTTAAATAAGTATTGCACACGTCTTGATTTTTTAGCTACACTCAGGGGCTGAAAAAAACGGCTGCCTTGACCCGCTCCCAAGCCGACATAGTGCTGTGTCTCAACATCTTCATGGCATCGGCTGCGAAAAACACCAGCTCGTAATTTCAGGAAGAAGAAGAAGAAGATCAGTAGCAACAACACCTCCTCTGCACTTTATAGGGATTTTAAAAGCAGAAGAAGAAAAGCATCACCGAGCACAGGAAATGATGAATTACTTCCCCAGAATGCGCAACATCACGCTTGGGCAAGTCAAACTTTATTGAAGTTCTTGCTCAAAGTTTTTACGTGCCCTTTTTTGTTCTAGTTTATAAGAGCCGTAAAGACATTCTTAAGCGGGTGTTTATTGTGAAAAGCGTAGCGTTTAAATGCAGGTCTAGATAACGCACAGTACTCTCTTTTATTTATTTTTTTAATACAGAAAATGATATTCAAAAGGCAGACCAGACAGCTCTTAACATTATTCTTCTACAGCACTATTTATACTAAATTAAGTTACTGCAAAATTAAACATTTTTTTATATAAAGACGTTATGAGCAAAGAAAAAATAATGTAGGAAAATTGCCCAATGTTAGTATTGTAAATAATTTGCTTTAGACAACTAAGGAATTCCTCCGTGTGGTACCCAATGCTTGAACACGTGCCCGGAAAGCAAAGAATATGACCACTGTACCCTACCAAGCATGATGGACTCAGTAGAGCTCGGCATAGAACCAGCTACCATAACTTACCTTAGTTTACCAGCGACTCTAACTGATATGCTGGCGTCCCACCTCTCAGTAACAGGTCTAGCCTGACTAACGGGGCAGGGATCTTCACAGTCCTCGTGGTGGTGGAGTCTGCTAAAGAAGTACTGCACACCCCCTGCTTTGTAGTTCCACCCAGGGACTAGAAAAATAGCTGCCATAACCCGGTCCCAGGTCGACACGATGCAGCGACTCAAACGTTTTCACCGCACAGAACACTACCTCGCAGTTACAGGGAGATAAAAAGTAGTAGTAGTAGTTGTATTATTATTATTATTATTATTAGTAGTAGTAGTAGTAGTAGTAATAGTAGTAGGTTATTAAAAGTATTGGACTAGCGGCATGTTATAGACAAATGAGCTTGCGTATAGAATCTTAGGTCGGCTTATGGCTCGCTAACATTAACACAAGAACTTAGCTGAGAGTTGCTGACCGCTATCTTATTCAGCTTGAATGCTAACTCTTCGCCCTCTAAATCTAGATAGTAGTGTTGCTTATTCTTATTCTTTACGTATCATACTCTTTCTCTCTCTTTCTCTCTCTCTTTCTCTCTCTCTCTCTCTCTCTCTCTCTTTGTCTTGCGCCAGTGAATGGTATTCATTTTGCAGACGCATGGACAGTATTGCAGTAGAGTACATTATACCTTATATCCTTCTCGTGCCGTCATGTGTGACACAGGGCTTGCAGTCTCGGCGAGCTTCTCAGTCTCATCAAGGTATTTGATGCCAGAGACTGACCGGCATCAACAGAGTATAATGCGTCAATAAATATACGATTAGACACTGGATCTTCAACATATCAAAGCATCTCAGACTACAAATATCTACTTTCATTTAAACATAAACAACCAAGAAAAATAAACATGAGAAAAATACACATAGGACACAAGACAGCTGGTAAATGGGTCGTGTAAAGGAATTCAGGTTCAGAAAAGCGTACTAAGGTACCCAGTTTCCTACAGGACAGCAAATGTTTCCCGGCAACTGGTTGTGAAATACTGGGCCATATACTGGACCATATTCTGGACTATATACTGGAGTATACTGAATTCTGTTAGAAAATATCTCGCGGAAGGAGAGATAACTCTTAGCCAGCAGAATCCGCCTTCGGTTAGCCAGTTTCATAATGATTTACACGGACCCAGTCTCCCGCTAAGCCAGCTCCCGACTCTGCAGTGTTAAACTGACGCGTGATGGTCTTCCCTGACCACGCTGGCGTCTTTACTAACACTTTCACCTGCCGGTTGGCTTTGTTTGTGTGCATTTAGTTCACACAGTTTGTTTGGGTTTTTTTTTGGTGTTATTTATTTTTCCAGTTGAATTCTCCGTTGACTTTCATGTACGTGCAGGTTTTGTGGCTGTTAGTTCAGTCATCTGTGCTAGTGTGACCTGTTAGTTCAGTCATCTGTGCTAGTGTGACCCGTTAGTTCAGTCATCTATGCTAGTGTGACTTAAGTTACGAGTATGATCGTTAAAAACAAGAAAAGAACAGCAGGAAAGATCAGAAGTTTAAATGAATAGTTGGATATAAAAACAAGGAAATTTCATCTGCATGCTTGTTTTGAAAAGTACACATTTGAAAGGCATGAGATAGACGCGTCAAGTCTCCAACGTGCAAGTCTCAGTGGCGGTGATTGTTCTGTTTTTCTGTGAGTTCTTAGTCTTTGCTTGTTTGGCTGGAACTCAGCCACAGAAAGCAAAAAAAAAAACATAAAACTTTTCAGGCTATTAGGGAAGTACTCCTATCTATCTATCTATCTATCTATCTATCTATCTATCTATCTATCTATCTATCTATCTATCTATCTATCTATCTATCTATCTATCTATCTATCTATCTATCTATCTATCTATCTGTCTGTCTGTCTGTCTGTCTGTCTGTCTGTCTATCTATCTATCTATCTATTTGTCTGTCTGTC
Organism: Achatina immaculata; assembly: GCA_009760885.1. Classification (NCBI taxonomy): domain Eukaryota; kingdom Metazoa; phylum Mollusca; class Gastropoda; order Stylommatophora; family Achatinidae; genus Lissachatina; species Lissachatina immaculata. The sequence goes on along the minus strand of CM019691.1, from coordinate 31,548,387 downwards.
TGTCTGTCTATCTATCTATCTATCTATCTATCTATCTATCTATTTGTCTGTCTGCCTGCCTGTCTGTCTGTCTATCTATTTATCTGTCTGTCTATCTTTCGGTCTGTCTGTCTGTCTGTCTATCTTTCGGTCTGTCTGTCTGTCTGACTATCTGTCTATCTTCTCTGTGTGTCTGTTTTTCTTTCTGTCTCTGTCTCTGTCTCTCTGTCTCTGTCTCTTTCTCTCTGTCTCTGTCTCTGTCTCTCTCTCTCTCTCTCTCCGCAATCAATCTGCCCTTCCTCAGACAAAGGTTTGGGTTTCGACCCGTTAAATTTTGGATATTCTAAGGAAGAAAGTGTGCCCCTCTAGCCCCCCAGAGGTACATAAAGTTGCTGACTTAACAACTTCACAAGGCTGGATACATCACTCAGACACCTCAAGTTAACACGCCAAGCACTAAGACGTATACCAGAACTGACCTGACAGAGTGTCATCTGTTGGACGCCGCGTAGTCTAAATGAATAAACTTTAAAATAGATGCTCTTAAAAAAACTCTCCATAATGCTGTTGTTAAATATGTCCACCTCTTTCGTGTTTTCTGTGGCCCTCCGACACGTTTTCAAATTTTGTTTTTGTTTTATCTTTCACCTGCCTTCACAAATAATAGTCATTATTTTTACTATCAGTTTCCTGTTGACAGTAGACTTTCCAGAAGTTCTTTCAAAAACTCTTCAAGGAACACACTTCATTTTCTCTAACGTTATTCCAACTTTTTTTTTCAGAAGACACTTTGTCACAGTGTAAAGCTTGTTGGCGCATGCTATCAACATTGGGAAAAAATATTTTATAAAAATGGTCCGATAATCTACTGCGGTAGAGTCTATCTCCCATATTACACCGCCAACCCAGATTCCCCCTTCCTTGACCTACTGTATGCCAGTATGTGAATACATCTGCACAAGCATCTGACATTCAGTACAACAATACATATGACGTGCAATCCAAATCACTAAGTCTGAAATTAATAATACACCAAATTTAATCTCACAACTAACCACAGCAACAACATACAAACTGGCACTGACAATCAGCATGACATCAAGACATTGTTAATCAATAATGGAAGAACAATTGATGAACAAATTAATGAAAATGCAAAATAATTCAAGCACAATAACATATGATAATGAAACTTCACAGGTCTCCAATATTAATATTATGAACTCTATGGACCTAATGACCTTTAGGCCCTTATACGTGGCCTCCATATGAATATGTGTGCAACTGCACTTTAATCTACGCAGCCATAGCTGCCTATGAGATCCATTAATATAATCTATATTAATGGAAATACATAGTCAATACGCACGAATAGCATATATAAAATCATGCATGTTACCAATCCAGTATGCATAATACTCACAATGAAATTATAACATATTAACAAGCATTCACTTTATAATAAAATCGTATATCATTATAACCTTAACTATTAACAGAACTTAACCTTCACACAAATTATATCACTACTCGTACTGACTCGAAACCTACATCACAACTTAATTCATTCTACACAATCTACACCACAGTTAGATGGGCACGGGCAGAATATAACTAAACAATCAGTCGTCCTTATCACAATAATATACAGGAAATTACAGCACAATCCATAAGCACAATAAAAACGCGACATCACCCGGCCATGCCTCCGTTACAATAATGCAAGAAAAATAATCAGTCACACACTACCCCGGAACCACTACCAAGTGACTTGGACGATTACGCTTCAGTCAAGGTCGTACACCTCTCGACCTAAGCGCAGATCGATCACAACAGCCTGCTTTCCAATTTTACTGTAATTATTGTTTCGGATCATTTTTCAAAATACCAGTTAATATATCTTTAGTCTCTTGGTCTCCACTACTGATTTAATGATGATGCATATCAAGTTTCTATTAATGCAAGCACACAGTTTCTTACTAATTTTTGTTCTTTTCTCACAGGGACCGTTTCCGTACAATGACAAATGTCATGGGTGACAGTCTTGGAGCAGGGATTGTCAATCATTACTCAGTTGACGAAATGCCACCCCTGGATCACGAAATGCATGACACTGACCCGGGAAAAGTTCCAAATGGGCAGCAGGAAACGACCCCAGTGTAACCTCAAGCATGTGCTGGTGTATCACTGCGCCTCATCTCATTGGTTGCCTAGCGGTGTCAGTACAAATAACCAGTCTGTGATGTGTCCAGATAATCTAGTCAGGTCTGCTGAGATAAAAATTTGGCATAATTTTTTTATTCTTGTTTTGAATTTCGTAAATATTTGTACAAAGAGTAAAGAACATGACACTATTTCTTGAAATCTACGCTTGAAATCAGAAGTTACTGCGATAGTCATTCTTGACGAGTAACAGTGTTGAAATTTTTCGTTGAAGCTGCCCTCGTGTTGGCCTCATCAAAAGTTCCATGTCAGAGTTAAGTTCTGAAAACTTCTTAGCACTGACTGCGGAATATTATAAAAAAAATTGTTTTACATTTCTGGCGTAAATCAATGACTTAGTTTGCATAGCGAAGTTCAGATAACAAAAAGAATTGTTACGGCGTGAAAAACAATGAGGTTTCTCCAGCTCAGAATAATTAGTTTGGAGACAGCCCTTTTTATTGAAATGCCCAAAGACCCCAAGCCAATCTACATCTAAAGTTTCCGCACCAGCAAAGTGGTTTTCGTACCAGCAACGATGGAAAACTTTATGCGACTGCCAAGCGACACCTGGACGCGGTTTGCTCATTTTTGAATCGTCTCCAAGACCTTATAGGAAGATCCTAATTCTAACCAGGTTCGAAAATAGGCTTAACAGTCTGTCTGGCATGTGTTATCAATTTTTTTTTACTTTACTGATTTTTTTTTAACTTTATTGATTTTTTTTTACTCATCCATTTGTGTGATGTATCCGACATCAGCATATAACGTCTGTCATATTTTGTCATTAACCTCATTTCTACTTTACTGTAAATGTAAATATTTCAATATTACTTTTCATGTAAATATTTTCAGCAACATTACTTATAGTGTACATATTTCAACAGCCGGTTATTGATCTATACGTAGATAGTTCCCTCCTTTTCTTTGAATACAAACGTGCATGTTTATAATGTTTATATGTTTAATGTTTCATTAAATATCTTTGTAAGATCATAAAAATGTTTCATGACGTCGTCAAGATTTTACTTCTTAGTTCATTCATGTTACATTTTTTTGATAGAATGTAGACCGGAATAAATCTGTTGGTATTGTCTTCTATTTGTTTCGCTATGTCACCGGTGTCAAACACGCCACGTAGGGATATCATACAGGACTCAATAGTTCATGTGCTGTACATGTCACCATTGTGATCCGTTTGCTACGTACCGGAAAGAAAAAGGTCGGATTGTACAGGCTTAGTTTTCAAAGTAAATTTTAAATTCGTCTTTTTCTTCGACATTTAACGGAAACTCCTATACAAAAAATTCATTTCAGCCATATCTTTGCTCAACTACTGTATACATATTTATGTTTACAGTGATACAAGAACAGCGTAAGTCGATTGAACAACTGAACAGATAAATTTAACATTCATGGCCTAGGCATTTTTGTTTAAATTTAACTTGCCTCTCAGAAGATGTACAGTGATAACTGAGAATATTTTACGAGACTTTGACCGCTGCCTCTCAGAAGATGTACAGTAATAACTAAGAATATTTTACGAGACTTTGACCGCTGCCTCCCAGAAGATGTGCAGTAATAACTAAGAATATTTTACGAGACTTTGACCGCTGCCTCCCAGTAGATGTGCAGTAATAACTAAGAATATTTTACGACACTGTCAATTAAAATGTGTATTTTTTAGACAGCAGGATATATATTCGCTTTTTTCCCCTCTGTCAATGAAGTGCAGAACCGATTTTTTTTTCTGTATAGAAATATTTATATGACCTAAACCTTTTTGTTCTAGCGTCGGTGTTTCATAAGTTACATCTTACCACTTGTAATATCACTCTCAAGCCTTACATGGCTTGATTTGGCTTTACATGGCTTGACTTGGCTTTACGTGGCTTGACTTGCGCTCGGTTCTTTCTCAGGACCAAGTTTACTTCTTCTGATGTTATTAGTTCAATAAAGAAAATACGAAAAAAAGAGTAGTATATTCCAAACATCTACCAAAGAATGGAAATAGCTACATTCTGTTACATCTTTTCTTGTCGAGAGAGAATAATAATAATAATAAGTTGTGTGTTGCATGTTCGATATTAAACTTCATGAGCTGTAAAACGACTGTTTGGAACAGACTTGTTCTGAATAATGGGCAGTTCCCCTGGCTCCTATCTGTCAAAATCATTCTCACAATATGCTTCATGACTGATAAACAGTGGGTAACACGGTCACTGATATGTTAAAACAGTGGTTATGCTACAACTATATGTTAAAGTAGTGGTAATGCGGCCACTGATATGTTAAAATAGTGGGTATTCGACCACTGCTATGTTAAAACAGTGCGTGGTTACTTAACAATGTATGTAGGTATGTGTTATAATTAGACGAATAAAAAAAAAATGTTTGTTTACTGTTTGATTTCAGTTATTAAACACAACAGAATATATTACCGAGACGTGTTAATTTTAGATAAGAAACCAGAGTTTTAGCTCTTCTTTCACCATATTTGTTTATGTTTAATAACGCATTCGTGTAATCGTATCTCCAAAATTTAAAAAAAAACTATACTTAGTTTTAAAATTGATTAAAAAACGGCTGAAACGATATTTGGGCTGAGTGATCAATATTTTAATCTCGACCACGATTTAAACAAATACGAGCTTGTAAACGCTGGTCCTGTTTTTAATATTGCAGCTGAAATTACTATCGAAGAAGTTTTAAGCATGACATACACAGCACTTTTAAACACATAGTAACTTCTTAATATCTGCAGAAAGGCTGATATGTTGTTTGTATTGTGTGTCACGATTATTCCAGTGTTCAGATTGTGAATGTATAGAGCTATTTTCTTCGCTATATTTTCATACTGTGAATGTATTTAGACTTTTATAAGAATTTTGAAAAGTTTATCTTTTACATTGCTCTTTCGCCCCCTTTTGACTGCTCCTCCATTAGCTCTAGATATCTGTGTACAAAAAAAAAATCTACTTTATGATTTTTGGTAAAAATGTGTAAATGAATTATAACGGTGTACTTTTATGCTTGTAAATAAATATATTTGTTTTGATGGAATTGAACGTTCGTGCAGAGCACTGAATAAAAACATCAGTTTCCTTAGACTAGGGTTTCTTAACTGGGTTATTCGTACCCATGGGATAGTACTGTAAGCAAATCTTGGGGGAGTGGGACTCGGATCTCTGTACAGTTCCTTTTTTTCTTTCAAAATAGTTGTTAGTTTTATTTCAGCTATTAGTTTATAGCCATCGATGTATAAAGCAAAACAAGTTGCTAACATCTTTTGAAGTCGCAATGGCACCAAGTACGGGCTCGTGATGATGGCGATTTCGACAGTCTGACAGTTAATGTGCGGGGATGTGTGAGGATGTATTGGACTATTCACTGGAGGGTCCGGTTTTTTTTATAGAGTGTGTGGGAAGAATGTAAGACGGGCCTGCGTGCCCAATTCTTTACCCTTTAGAAATAAAGATTATTTATTCATTCATTTTAATTATACAAGTTAAAAACCCTTTCTTTAGACAAAACAAACGGGGCTCTTTCCCTGCATCCACTGAAGTGTGTGTCTAACAAGACCTATCCAGGCTTGTGCTGGCTGAACATAGCAGCTGACATCAACTCTAAGAGTGAACGCCGTATTTCCAGAAGCTGAGACCTTCAACAAGCAAAAACAGTGGCACTTCAATGCACTGTGGCGTTTAATGTGCTGTTGGAAAGATGATAAATTGACTTGATCATTTGATCATAATAAAACTTCATGTATCCCTATGATCTGAATGATAAATCATTCCTGCATACCGTTCTGTCCTATTTGGCAGAGCCTAAAATAACCTTCTGTTACAAGAGATGAGTCGGTCATAAGAATATTTCTGTTTCTAGTGAATCTCAGATCTTTGTTATAAATGAAAACAGCATGAGAAGCAGATAATGCACAAATAACAATTAATTTCTGTTCTGGTCTGTTGTGCCACTGAAATTAGCCCATGGATGAATAGCTATTTAGTTCTGACTTATTTGTGTAAGTAATAAGTGAGGACAATAGAGTGAAACCTTTTCATTTGTGAATATTTGTGCCCTCGCTTGTCTCTGTCTCTCCGAGGCCTGTGTTTCCATGCCATGCTAAAAGTTGTTTTGGTCCTGTATATTTTACAAGACTAAATGGAAGGCAAAGTAATTTTTCTCAGCAAATCTCAGAAGTTGAGTTTGTCACTTTCTTTATAATGCTTAAAGCATGTGTGATAATTCAGAGATATTCGCCATAAATCCTTTTTGAATATTAAAGAGTCTGACGGTGGCAAGTCTGACATCTTTAATACAGATCGCAGTTTCATCCAAGCTTTGGCAGCATCTGCTTGGATTCTGTACCATATTTCTAACACTAGAAACTTTGCTTTTATCAAGTTGGGTCTGCAGTTTTTTGGTTTGTTTTTTTTTTTGGGGCGGGGGGGGGGGGGGGGGGGAATTAAGGCTCACACTCTTCCATGAATTATCTAGGTCAGTAAGTAGAGACGCAGTCCAAAGTTAATTATTCATGACCTGATAAAGCAGCCACAGTTCTTCGGTCTCATGATATTCACAATATGTTCACATTTCAACAGCATTGCATTACACTAATATTTGTTATGGGCTTCATCCTGGCACTATCCAAGCTGATAAAAACGTGCTTTCCAGGTTGGATCAAAAACGTTTGATTTCAGAAAAGCTAACGGCAGGACGGTGCAATGGGTTCAAAATTAAAAATAAAGTTAAAAAGTAACCTTGTCACTCCACAGAGATGTATAGGGACATGATGACAGTCTCTGTATATTCTTTCACCTGTCAGCACTAAGTCAGCATCACACTTGCCCGCCTTTCCTTTACCAATGCCGACAGAAGAAGTCATGTATTTAAGTCTACACTTGGCTGACTAGCGTGCCTCTGGCAGAATTCGAACTACCGATCTTTGCCATTAGAGAGAGCCAACAAACTACTTTACTTCTGGTACGACCTGCATCTGGGCATCCACCAGAAAAAGCGGGCAGAACGTCGTAAAAAACTGCGATGTTTTGTCATTCCTAGCGAAAGCAAACAGATCCACCACCAGCAAACACCTTCTGGGAAACATATCAGCAAATTTCGATTACAGGACGTAAAAATGTAATCGGTTCTGGCCGGTGTCAAATCGGCTCGAAGTTAAAAATTTCATTTTAGCCGGATGAGACAAGCTGGTGACACCTTCCGCTACGCTAAATGTAAATTAGGTCACAGCCTAGAGCTATCTTCTACGGAGAAATCTTACTCTTGAGCTAAAGTATTATTTGAATATCTCCATGGATTTGCTATAAAATCTGTCAATGTTTTTGTGTGGATCATTTCTGATTTTTTTTTTTCACTTCGAGGAAAATAAAGATGACTTCTTTCAGTTAGGTTTAACCGCCCATGTCTGCCCGTAAAAGAATCACAACTCTTGCACCTGTGGTAAACTGATTTTGTGAAGTCTTATTTTCCCATAACTTATTCCTATGGCGTTAGTTGTACCTGGCCAATGTCTCGTTGGTTGCAGATTTTGTATTTATAATTTATTCACTGAAATAGACGAAGCAGTTCGTTAAAAATAACTACAGATAGCGCCGTTTGTGAGGCAGTTCAGAAAGGACAATAAAATATATGTCGGTTTAATTAGTCTGGGTTATTATACTCGTACACTTGTACTTGTACGAACTCCATGTAACTGTGAGGTGTTTGATCTTTGCAGCCGATGCTGTAGAGATGTTGAGGCACAGCATCATATCGGCGTGGAAGCGGGTTATGGCAGCTACTTTTTCAGTCCCGGAGTACAGCTCAAAAGCAGGGGATGTGGAATGCTTCTTTAGCAGACTCCACCACCATGGTAACTTTGGCGATCCCTGCTCCGTTAGCCAGGCTATGCCTGTTATTGGGAGTATCACGGAGATAGGGGACAGGGTCTTGGTCAGCTATAGGTCGCTAACCGTGACACTGGCATATCACCCATGGGTCGCTGATTACCTTATCGGGCGTCTTCACCCCCTATACTCGTACAACAAGTCAGTGTGTCTCAGGCCGCCACCCAAATTACGGTCGCTGGGGAGGCTTGAGTTAGTGTCACAAGGAAGTTACTGTATATTATGCTTGTAATTTTTTATAAATGTAAATATCTTACAACCTTTTCCTGGGTCGCAGGCCAGGCACCATTGCTGGTTTAGGGTCTCGATCTATCGTGGGTCGTGGGCCAGGTACCATTGCTGGTTTAGGGTCTCAGTCATTACAAATGTCGGAAACACTTTGCTATACATAAACCCAATAATAATAAAGGATACGTTAGAATGGCAGGCTCATCAAGAGACCGAAAGAAATAGAGAGAGAGACGGAATGAGAGACTTAGTTGTTGGAGATATATCTAAAGAACAAGCTGGCAATAAAAACACAGACAGGTAACACAGAAATGCCTCCAACTATGAAAAAATAAAAGAGCGAGAATAGGTTCATGTCGGCGAGAGATGTCTCAGAGCCCACCACTTCCGTAACGAATCATCAGAGAAAGAATTCTTTATCCAAGATATTGTGCTCAGCGTCATATCTGATTGCCTGAACATATGGAAGATCAAATAGAAGGGATTTTGTTATAAGAAGTCTTTAACAGTCGTGCCTTTTGTACTTAATGACAATTACATTAAATTGTACAAAAGGATAACCGTACCTCTAGTTCACTGCTCAATTTTTTATACACTTCTCACTCACCTACTCATTCATAAACCCGTTTAAAATATGTCCCCATACCCGCTAACGGAAGTCATCCACCCATTTGTGAGAGTTGTGCTATCAGTACCATCACAGCACCAGTACTCATGGTGAGAATCTTCACTCAGACAGAATACTTCAATACTTGAAAACAGACAAACGTGCATTTGAAAGTTAAGAGTTCATAAATCCTCCAGTGTGACGTTAATTACGAATGACGTCGCCATCTTCTATGCCAGCAAGGACAAAAGTCTCTTAAGGACAGTCAGACATTCATCTGCTTCTTGTAACTACACCTTCCTAAGAAAATAGCTCCCGGTGGTAGAAAGGATAAAGGGCTGAGTCAAAAAAAAAAAAAAAATTCATAAAGAAAAGAGAGCTTAAGTTTGTAGATAGAATCATTTGCTCAAGACTGTACATCAGTGTCCCATTCTACACTTCCACTAACAGCGAGAATGTCAGAAATGGTTAGGAAGAGTTACAAACAGAAACCAAAACAAACAAAAAATAGTCAACATCTGCAGATATATTTCGTGTCTATACTGGGGCTCTCAGAACTACACATAAGGATGTAGCGTGTTTAAACTTCAAAACAGTTTTCATTAAGACAATTTCATCATCTATATTACGGATTCCGATGTTGATTAAACACATATTTTTCACAGTAAATGTATTTTCATTCTTAAATTTCAGAACACTAAAAAAAAAAAGACCAAAAAAAGGACATAACTAAAACACACGCGATCGTGCGCACACTTAAGCTTTATATGGAAGAAGAAGAAGAGAAGAAGAATTATTGCTCCATCTATGATTTAACTCGGAGATTTTTTTCCTCCCTGGCTGCCCGCTTTACCAGTGCACCAAATGTTCTAGAGGAAAAGATCTAGAGAAATCAAAACAGGTCTGAATAATGTGCTCTGATATCTTATTCCAGATATTTTAATGAAAAACACGAACAGGTTTACTGTTGTACTGATGTTTTTATACAAATTTTATACAAATATGAATCATATATCTTTTATATCGTTAGTGATATCTGTGTATTGTTTCATAAATATCCCCCTGATACGATTATATGACCTCTCAGTATCGTTAAATATTATTTTATTTGCTCTAAATATCTATAGAACATTGTTTAAACACTTTTATTTTATGTTGGTTGCTTATGTGATTTGGAGCATTTTCTAAAAGTTCTTTGTTTAGACGTAGAGATATTGTTGTTAGTGTAGAACCTGTATTGTGGAGTATTTATATTTTATGATGTTATCATTTGACGTGGTAAATGCGTCGAAATTGATAACTGATTGAAGTGTAACAAAGTGCTTGATTTAAAAAAAAAAGAAAAAAAACTTTACACAGTTTTCTTTCGTTACTCGCATTAATCCATTACATCATCATCTACATCATCATCATCATCATCATCATCATCATATGATGTGATCTTCATGCCAGTCATAACTCTACTGCTTCTGTGATACGTAGCAGCATCTCCTGTCTGGTTACTCTCATACCACAAGTTACACACCTTGTGTTTCAAATTCTTCGTATACTTCGTCTTCTTCTTTAGCTTTCCGAGCCGCTAAGGCTCATTGCAGCAGATAAAGTTCGCCTCCATCCGTCTCTATTCCTAATCTTCTCTTTCCATTTGGTGACACCAATTTCTTTCATGTCCTCTTCTATGTTGTCTTTCCATCTCTGTCTTGGTCTATACCCTTTGTCTTATTTCCTCATCTCTTGTACATACATCATTTTTGTTTGTTCTCTTCCATTCTTTCTACATGCAAGAGTAGTCTGTTCAGTTTCAAGACATTCATAATTCGCTGGGAGTTAAATAAGCTGTTCAGTTCAGTGTTCCTTCTAGCTCTCCATTCTCCACTGTTGGTATCCTTTATGGGAGACCATTTATTCGCTCTTTCTTATTTATGGGACGATCTCCCCTTCTCATTTTTCTCTCCGGCTTCTGTGGCCCCCACCCCACCCCTTTTCTAGTTTCATTTCTTTGGTTTCATTGGACAAGCCCATGAGAAATTTCTACCTGGTGGATCTTACCTCTGACCCGCACTCATTTCTTTTAACAAGTTATTTGGTAATCTAGCAATCTTGATATCACAGTAAAGTTCACATCTGAAAATTGAACTAATCACGTGAGAAAGAAACAAAGGAAGAAAAAAAAACAAGAAAAACAAAATCCCTTCATGTTTTTGTCAGGTCGTGTGTCTGACGTACAGTTTGTATTGAGTACACTCAGAATTTCACGAGTCCGGACTTCTACAGGGGATGGCAGCTGGTCACAAAGTGAGACAGACTGGATTTCGTGAAAGAAAAAAAGTGTAGATGCGTAAATAAGAATCACAAAACCTCAAGTTTCTTGCATGAAATGTTGAACCAAATGAACCACCGGTTCCTAAATAGTTCTTTTGTTGCATGCAAAGAAATAACAATAAAGATATATAACAAATAAAATGAGGGACTGTATTCACTATACAGAAGGAACTTTATAAAGTATGAGTGTGTGGACAGAAACTTCTTATACTGGATGACAAAATCGTTGCAACAACAACAACAAAAATAAAAGCTTTTAATGGTGATACGCAAATTGACAATCAAATAATTTGCAAAAATAACCTTTTTGTCGTCTCTTTGAATATAACTCTGAATTACTGTCACGATTTGGCGCCAATTCTGTAAGTTCTAAATGCAGACAATATAGCAGCAGAATTCAACTTTTATTAAGCTCAGCATCTATCATCTGGCAGAGACAGAATTCGATGATAACATTTACGATCAGTTACATATCCCTGTAGAAATATATGATGGAGTTTGCCATAGACTTGACTGAGGTCCTTCCCTGAAACAACATTAAGCAAGCCATCAATTTTATCTTAAGCACTCCCCACTACAGACCCCTGGGCTACAAAATGTCATACATCCATGAATATCCATGTGGACCAGGAGTCTAGAGATCTGATACATTCTTCCAGACTGTCAAGTCTGTGACAATGTCTGGTATCACATGCAGACAAAGGTTTGGAGCTGAAGACAGTGTGTAAGTGCTGCCATGCGAAATAGGAAAAGGCTATGAGCCTCGTTTCGACTAAAACCCACCAAAACAAAGAACCTAAACTTTAAAGAAGATACATTCTGCGGGGTCTTTATTTGTTATTGGATGAAATACAATGATATTACAGACATCGATCAAGTGTCATTTGAACAGAGAAACAGAGCTTGGACAAAGTAAAGGCAGTCTTGAAAAACAGTGAAGAACATATGGTGACCAGGGATGGTGACACTTCTAGAAGCACACAAAATAATTCACACAAGGAACCCACATTAAAGTTTTCAGAAATCTTCACAGTGCTTTAAACAGAGGTCCATTAGCCATCATGTAGCACACAACAAGCCGAAGAAAAAGATGTCTACCACGTGAAACTCTAAAGAGGATATGGTTAAGAGAGGCCAAATTAGTAGGCGTAAAATCCTTTCATGAGGTTGAAAATCTCGCCGAAAACAGGAAATCTTGGCGTTATAATTTGCAGGCCCTATGTGATGTTTATCGGCATGGGAAGGATCTAAGATGTAAAGTGCTTGTGGCAGTAGAAGTAATCATCGGGTTCGCCCTGGGAGAAGATAAAATCCACAAGGTAAACTTGGGTAGGCAAAAGAAGAGCAGCCAGAAAGAATATTTACTACTTCATCGAATAATGACAAAATATCAAAACATAATGAGATATATGTAAACATACTCTTTCGATATTCAAGTCACATATGAAAGCACACCTTTTTTCAAAATGCTTTTTGAGCTACGAATCCTCAACAAGTATTTTCGAAAGGCAGCTCCACAAAATCCATAAATGAAATGTGAAAAAAGGAGCTAAAGTAATATACAGGATGAGTACATGGTGATGAGACAAGAAAGATTTCACACATTCTTTCGAGAACGAACGATTACAGAGACGGAATAGGCTGTTTTATAATTGCTTTGCTTAGATAACACGAATGGTCGAAGCAGCTCCCTAATCCAAGATCGTAGGTTCTTTTCCTCACCCGCCGCTGCATCCATTCATCACGATTCTCATCTGTACCGTTCAGGCAAAACGTGCACCATGCTGGTATCATCCTTCAAAGGATTAGATCTGAGAACTTCTTGTAGGTGGGAGGAGATGGTGGTGGAGGTGGGGGGGGGGTATTTCTTTGGTGGTCTGAGGAGTTGTATTGTTTTGCTCTTTACACCCAGAGAGTTTCCTGCATATTTCCTTCTTTTTTCTACCCACTGGCATACACTATTGACCTTACTGATAGACATTCTGTTTTCATCCACTAAGGCCCCCTCATTTAAAACAAGGGAAGCCCTCTAGACCCTGAAGCAATGTATCAGATGGATGCCTTTAACTATACTCTCTGTATGTCCACCCATGTTTGCCTGTCTGTTCTCTCATGTCAGCGGTGTTAATTCTTTAATATTTTAATCTTTAGTTTCCCTCCATTCGAAATGACATAAACCTTAGATATCCCAATATATGAAGCAAATTCAGACATCTATTAAGAGGTCTAGTCGTCTCAGTACTGAAAGGTATGTGAAGAAGGCGACAAGACAAGACACAAAGTTTTCTTCCTTATCGTTACGGCACTTTCTCGTTTATTTTAAATTTATGTCAGACGTTGATTTTATTCCTCTATTCTGTTATTACACATGGAACGAAAGTTGATGTGTTTAAAAAAAATAATTAAAATGGTTTTGTTGCTTCAAATATTTCATGATGCCAGAAAATATGCGTAATAATATTTTTATATTAATTGCATGACTATCTTCGGTATACGCTACAAGACTTCCGAGACTCGTTTTGTCGTTACTTGCACAACTTTTTACATATATTTAAAGCTTGTTTCCAGTTTTGTCTTATCAGTAAAACAATACCTTATGAATTGCTTTTCTTTTTCATATTACTCCTTACTTATAAAGTGAAATAATTCTAATCTTTTAGAAACATGAACATTTATTGTAACTATTCCCATGTTTTTTCCCAAAAAAATGGCGCGATGCCTATCATTTGAGAAGGTTTACAATTATGAACTTCTGACTATGGATCTCAGGTATTAGACTTTTAAAAAAATCCATTTAAATATCTCTTTGTAGACTGTGAATCGAAAGCTGTATCGTATATCCCATTGATATATATAAACACACACAAGGTCCGACAGTTAAGTAATGAGGTTAATTCCATTGAAAAAAAATAACAGTTGAAGATATAACCTGTATTTTATTCAAAGTTAATCCCTTGTCCATTGATACAGCGAGTGTTCTAACAAACACTGGAACAACCTCTGCAGTCCTTCTGTTGGTATGGCCCTTAAACTTACGGCCCTTTGGATGTCATCAGTATCGCCAAAGAAGCTTCCTTTCAATGGTAACTTTAATTTTGGGAACAGAAAATAATCGCAGGGAATATGGTGCATGGTTGAGAACACACATTTGTTTTGTTTTGTTTGTTGTTTTTTTTGGGGGGGTGGCAAAAATTCCTGTACAACTACCGCCCGGTGAGCCGGTGCATTATCATGGAGAAGGAAAAAACTGCCAGGTGTTGAATACTCGGGTCGGACTCGGAGAATCCTTTTTAATAGTTGTTTCAAAATACTTAAATAAATTTGGCAGTGATAGTCTGCCCCTCTGGAATAAATTCTTTGTGAATAACTTCTTTACTGTCGTGGAAGCACAACAACATCGTCTTCACACTCGCCTTTTTAAACGACTATGTTTGGTTTTTGGTGATGATGATGATTTCCTCTGAGCACTTTGGCGTTTAGTTGTGGGATCATAGCAGAAAATCCATGTTTCATCCTCTGCAATAATCAAATTTAAGAAATGTTTATTTCTGCGACAGGTTTTGATGATGTCTTGTGCGTACTCAACACGATGATGTTTTTGGTCATCAGATAACCATGTGGTACAAACCGGCAAGCAACTTTTTTCTTGCCCAAATCTTTCACTAAAATTTTACGAATGGTCTCTCGGTTAACACCAAATTCATTTGCCATCATCCTCACAGTCAAATTATTCTTGTATCCGTTCTCTGACTTTTGCATTACGAACACAAATTGGGCGTCCATGTCTAGTTGCATTTGTAATCGTTTCAACACCACTTTTGAATCGTGAATACCACCTGAATATCTGTGTACGAGATAAACAATTATCCCCCATAAGATTATCGCGTGAATTCAACTGTCTCAATGGCACTTTTTTCCTAGTTTAAACAGAATTTAATGTTAGCTTTCTGCTCCATGCTGATTACGTAACAATGCACCTGTAACTAGGTAAAAAAAATGGCAACTTACTTGTCGTCTGCTTTTCGGGCGGCGATAAAAAGCTGCCATGTCATAGATGAAGGTTGCCTCTTTGGATTCCATGATTTGCTTCATAGATGGCATTTTTGTCTTGGCCATAATAAAATCAGTCTCATTGCTTAATTGTCGGACACACACACACACACATATAGTCCAACTGCATATACACATAATAAGAAACTGATATCTGAGGGTGTGGCACTTGCTCATCTGAAAGTAAAACTAAAGAGATAAAAGAAATGACGACTGAGGTAAAACTAGTTATAGTAATAAAAGCTGACAGAAGTATATTGTTCCGTTTTTTAAAAGAGTGAGGAAAGTAGACAAGAACGAGAGTGACAGAAAGTAAGATGAACACATGTAAATGAAAAGTATACAATAATCCAGTATTTTGGGGAAAGCATTTTTTTCAAGGACCACATACAAAAATAACACAACAGATAATAACACGGAAACTAGATGAAAATAATTAGATTGTTGTTGGTATCCTCCTTGTAAGAAAGATAATAAGTTATTTGCATGTCCCTTGCGGAAATTTGTCTCCGTAACAGCACTCCTGTAGGCCTCTTGGTTGTAAGCAAGATGCCCTGCTCCTGATGCATCCATCTGCAGATTATCAGCGGTGTCCTGTAGCCATCTTCGCCTTGGTCTTCTTCTCTTTTTCCCATTATATACCCTTCCAAGATGGTCTTCTCTAGATTATCATGGCGTTTAATGTGTCCAAAATATTTACGTTTTCTCTGGATTAGCTAGCCTTCTTCAATATTAAGTTCTTGTAGCATGTATGAGGGAAAATATCAAGTAATAAGTGACGAGATGAAAAGAACGCGGATACACATTTTGGGAATCTGCGAACATCGATGGAAAGGATCAGGACACTTTAAGAGCGAGAATGATAATATATTTATATATTCTGGCGGAGAAGTAGGAGGAAAGAATGGAGTGGCTTTTTATTTGGACAAATCAACATCAAAAGCATTACTAGGCTACAATCCAGTAAGTGATAGAATCCTAACAATCAGACTTAAGGGCATTCCTAGAAATGTAACAGTCATCCAGGTATATGCACCTACATCAGCAGCAGAAGAAGATGAAGTAGAACATTTTTATAACACACTGCAGACGACAATGGACCAGGTACGGAAAAATGATATTGTATTTATAATGGGTGATTTTAATGCAAAAATTGGTACAGAAGGAGCAGAAGATGAAGGACAAGTTGTAGGGAAATTTAGCATAGGACACAGAAATGAGGCAGGTGACAATCTAATGGCGTTTTGTATGGAAAATGAGCTAATGATCGCTAACACACTTTTTAAACAACATCCAAGAAGACTTTACACATGGACATCACCTGATGGGAAAACCAGGAATCAAATAGATTACATTTTAGTGCAGAGAAGGTGGAGGTCAAGCATAACATCAGCAAAAACTTTACCAAGTGCTTATTGTGACACGGACCATGAGTTATTAATAGCAGACATGAAGATAAAGATAAAAAGATAGTTATGGGATCAAGACCACTCCGCTTTGACCTTACAAATATACCAGAACAATACGGTATAGAAGTGAAGAACCGTTTCGAAATCCTGATGGCTGTACAGGAAGAGATGACACCAGATGAATTGGCTACGCAGGCCAAAGATATCTTAGTAACAACAGCTAAAGACATGGTTCCAGTAAAGAAAACACAAAAGAATAGATGGATCACAGCAGGTACACTAGAACTGATAAAACAATGTAGAGAAATGAAGACGCAATGGAGAGTGACAAACAACAACAAAGATAAATATAAAACTTTAACAAAAGAAGTACGAAGAAACATAAGAAAAGACAAAAAACAATACATACAAGATTGTTGTGAAAGAATAGAAGAACATCAGAGGTGTGGAAGAGATAGTGAAATGTTTAAAGAAATGAAGACATTGACGAGAAATGTCACACCTAAGCTAAATGTAATTTGTGATGAGATGGGGAATACCCTGACAGAGACAGAGGAAATTCTGGAAAGATGGAAGGAATATTGCAAAAGAATGTATGAAACAACCGACTGTGGAAGCAGAAATCAACAGTGTGAATTATTATTGGAGAAGAAAGAACCCGAGCCGACAATGGAAGAAGTTTTATGGGCAATAAAGAGTCTGAAAAATGGTAAATCACCAGGATGTGATGAGATAACCGCTGAATTTATTAAAGCAGGAGGAAAGGAGTGTGCAACAATCTATCATGCACTATGTAAAAAGATATGGCATTCAGGTATTTGGCCAAAAGAATGGAAAAGAACTGTATTCATACCACTGCCAAAAAAGGGTAACCTGAAATTATGCACCAACTACAGAACTGTTGCCCTGATTAGTCATGCCAGTAAAATTCTGTTAAAAATCATAATGGGTAGACTTCGAAAGAACATAGAAGAAGAAGTCAATATGGTCCAAGCTGGCTTCAGGCAAGGAAGAGGATCAAGAGATCATATATTCAATCTAAGATTAATAATAGAGAAATGCAGGGAGTTTAATGTGAATCTATATTTATCCTTTATAGACTACTCAAAGGCATTTGATTGTGTACAACACCAGAAACTTTGGGAAATAATGGAAAAAATGGGATTTCCAACACATTTGATACAATTAACATCACTGCTGTATTTAGACCAACAAGCAGCAGTAAGAATAAATGGTGAAACAACAACTTGGTTTGACATAAAACAAGGGGTCCGTCAGGGGTGCATATTGTCACCCTATTTATTTAACTTGTATACTGAAAATATAATGAGGAATGTTAGAGAAGATGTAGACAAAGAATATTACGATGCCATAACAGTTGGAGGTTATGAAATACCAGAGATTAGATATGCTGATGACACAGTATTGCTGTCCACAACACAAGAAGGAATGGAAAAACTAATTATGTCAGTCCGCAAGAACAGCGAAGAGCAGAACCTCTATCTTAATGCAAAGAAAACTAAAGTGATGACAACTGACAAAACAAACAAGGCAACTGAAATATGTATCAGTGAGGAAAACTGGAAGAAGTGGAGAGTTTTGAATATCTTGGATCACTACTAACTAATAATGGAGATACAATGCGGGAAATTAAAAGGAGGACATCTATTGCTCTTCAGAAAGTAAAACAAATAAAGAATCTGTGGAGAGGAGCAGACAGAACCACAAAAATAAGATTTTTAAGGGCATGCATCTTTCCCATCGCAACATATGCCTGTGAGACCTGGACACTTAACAAAACAGCAGAGAAGCACATAAATGCCTTTGAATGTAAATGCTATAGAAGAGTTCTCCAAATATCGTGGACACAAAAAAGAAAAAATATATCTATACTACAAGAGCTTAATATTGAAGAAGGCTGGCTAGTAAAGAGGATTAAAGAGAGAAAACTTAAATATTTTGGCCACATTAAACGTCATGATAATTTAGAGAAGACCGTATTGGAAGGATACATAATGGGAAAAAGAAAAAGAGGAAGACCGAAACGAAGATGGCTGCAAGACATCGTTGATGATCTGGAAATGGATGCAGCAGCAGCAGGCCATCTTGCTCACAACCGAGAGGCCTACAGGAGTGATGTTTGGGAGGCAAAGTTCCGCAAGGGACATGCAAAGGAATGAATGAAGCATGGATATGTTTATTCTTTTTTGTTTCCATGATATCTGAAGATCTTTTCTTGTAAGAAAGACCATCAGAATATATGCCCAGATATACGAATGTGAGCACAGAGTGGAAGCACAGGACAGGAAGGGGTCGACGGTTAGAAAAGCTAATACACAGTGTACTTAGTTCATTATTTACAAACATCTATCCTTGGAAAAACAGATTTTTCTCCCTATACATCCAACGTCAAAGAGCATAACGTATCTGTCATAGGTGTTTCGGCAGTCTAGATGATGTGTTAAGAGTTAAACCAGTTTGTTTTTATATCTCTCTGTTTCTGTGTATAGCTTACTAATCTAGTCTGCCTCTTCAAGCCGATCTTCTTCCTATGTAGCATGAACGAGCTACATACCACTGCCAAAAAAGGGTAACCTGAAATTATGCACCAACTACAGAACTGTTGCCCTGATTAGTCATGCCAGTAAAATTCTGTTAAAAATCATAATGGGTAGACTTCGAAAGAACATAGAAGAAGAAGTCAATATGGTCCAAGCTGGCTTCAGGCAAGGAAGAGGATCAAGAGATCATATATTCAATCTAAGATTAATAATAGAGAAATGCAGGGAGTTTAATGTGAATCTATATTTATCCTTTATAGACTACTCAAAGGCATTTGATTGTGTACAACACCAGAAACTTTGGGAAATAATGGAAAAAATGGGATTTCCAACACATTTGATACAATTAACATCACTGCTGTATTTAGACCAACAAGCAGCAGTAAGAATAAATGGTGAAACAACAACTTGGTTTGACATAAAACAAGGGGTCCGTCAGGGGTGCATATTGTCACCCTATTATTTAACTTGTATACTGAAAATATAATGAGGAATGTTAGAGAAGATGTAGACAAAGAATATTACGATGCCATAACAGTTGGAGGTTATGAAATACCAGAGATTAGATATGCTGATGACACAGTATTGCTGTCCACAACACAAGAAGGAATGGAAAAACTAATTATGTCAGTCCGCAAGAACAGCGAAGAGCAGAACCTCTATCTTAATGCAAAGAAAACTAAAGTGATGACAACTGACAAAACAAACAAGGCAACTGAAATATGTATCAGTGAGGAAAAACTGGAAGAAGTGGAGAGTTTTGAATATCTTGGATCACTACTAACTAATAATGGAGATACAATGCGGGAAATTAAAAGGAGGACATCTATTGCTCTTCAGAAAGTAAAACAAATAAAGAATCTGTGGAGAGGAGCAGACAGAACCACAAAAATAAGATTTTTAAGGGCATGCATCTTTCCCATCGCAACATATGCCTGTGAGACCTGGACACTTAACAAAACAGCAGAGAAGCACATAAATGCCTTTGAATGTAAATGCTATAGAAGAGTTCTCCAAATATCGTGGACACAAAAAAGAAAAAATATATCTATACTACAAGAGCTTAATATTGAAGAAGGCTGGCTAGTAAAGAGGATTAAAGAGAGAAAACTTAAATATTTTGGCCACATTAAACGTCATGATAATTTAGAGAAGACCGTATTGGAAGGATACATAATGGGAAAAAGAAAAAGAGGAAGACCGAAACGAAGATGGCTGCAAGACATCGTTGATGATCTGGAAATGGATGCAGCAGCAGCAGGCCATCTTGCTCACAACCGAGAGGCCTACAGGAGTGATGTTTGGGAGGCAAAGTTCCGCAAGGGACATGCAAAGGAATGAATGAAGCATGGATATGTTTATTCTTTTTTGTTTCCATGATATCTGAAGATCTTTTCTTGTAAGAAAGACCATCAGAATATATGCCCAGATATACGAATGTGAGCACAGAGTGGAAGCACAGGACAGGAAGGGGTCGACGGTTAGAAAAGCTAATACACAGTGTACTTAGTTCATTATTTACAAACATCTATCCTTGGAAAAACAGATTTTTCTCCCTATACATCCAACGTCAAAGAGCATAACGTATCTGTCATAGGTGTTTCGGCAGTCTAGATGATGTGTTAAGAGTTAAACCAGTTTGTTTTTATATCTCTCTGTTTCTGTGTATAGCTTACTAATCTAGTCTGCCTCTTCAAGCCGATCTTCTTCCTATGTAGCATGAACGAGCTACAGTACCGAGTAATAATCATTGCTTGTGGCGTGTACTTCTCAAGGAGGCTAGAGATTACATTGAGTATACTCGTATGACTTTTTTCCGTTTGTTTAAGTCTTTATTGTAGCTAGGTGGTTTCTTAAAAATAAATGTCAGTAATGATTTTTTATACTTATTCTTTTAGATCTATTTCTTTACCTATCTCTCTCACCTCACTCTCTCTCTCACATACTCTCTCTCTCTCTTCTTTTTATCTCTATCCCTTACTTTATGCTTCCATTTTCTTTTATTAGTGAATGCGTGTAGAATAGCTACATTGCCTAAGTCTTGAAAAGGATTGGTAGCTGCAGCGCTGAGTGACAGAGTTTTGAGATAAGAGTAATCACCATCCTAGAGATAAGAGTAATCACCATCTTAGAGATAAAAGCAATCACTATCCTAGAGATAAGAATAATTATAATCCTATAGATAAGAGTAACCACCATCTTAGAGGTAAGAGTAATCACTATCCTAAAGATAAGAGTAATCACCATCCTAGAGATAAGAATAATCTCCATCCTAGAGATAAGAGTAATCACCATCCTAGAGATAAGAGTAATCACCATCCTAGAGATAAGAGTAATCTCCATCCTAAAGATAAGAGTAATCACCATCCTAGAGATAAGAGTAATCACCATCCTAGAGAGAAGAGTAATCATCATCCTAGAGATAAGAGTAATCACCATCCTAGAGATAAGAGTAATCATCATCCTAGAGATAAGAGTAATCACCATCCTAGAGAGAAGAGTAATCATCATCCTAGAGATAAGAGTAATCATCATCCTAGAGATAAGTGTAATCATCATCCCTTGCTCCACCTCACCCCCGTTTCGCCCTCGCCATTTTCCTCCAGAAAAAAAATCTGACTCCAGCCATGTTTTGAAATATCAAGATAATACTTAATCATCAGTAATAAAGGAATCTTCTTATTTTTCTGTCTCAGTGGAACTGCGAGCTACTGTTCTTTGCAGCCGATGCGGTGAAGATGTTGAGCACAGCACGGTGTCAAACTGGGAGCGAGTTAAGACGGCTGTTTTCAGTCCATTAGTGAAGCTAGAAAACGGGGTGTATGTAGTGCTCCTTTAGCAGACTCCACGAACTGCCATGAGGATTATCACAGTCTACGTTAGCCAGGCTAGGACTTTCTGCTGGGGCTACCAACGGAGAGGTAGCACAGGGTCTTGGTCGGCTATGCTTCGTCAACCATCAAGGTAGCAGGTCAGCTATGGTTAACCACCCTCAAGGTAGCAAGTCGGCTATGGTTAACCACCCTCAAGGTAGCAGGTCGGCTATGGTTCGCCAACCCTCAAACCAGCATGTCAGATATGCGTCGAGGTCTTCAACCCCTAATTTGGATTATAATAATTTGGACTGGATTATAATATTTGTTCTGCATAATTATCTATCCGTCTAGAAGTACACTATATCTATTATAATTTGTTGTGCTATTTTTCTGTGTGTTTGCTTGCCTGTAGTTATCTAAGTTTTCATGTAAATGCATTCTAGTTTGGCTCTTGATATTTCTCTATTTCAGTGATGTCCTCTTATTTCTTGTTGTTTAAAATACCTTCTTTTTTTCACTTCACCTTTAGACGCAACTCGTTAAAACTCGTCATGATACTCCACTTGTGACTGTAATCTCACGGTGATAGTGTCTAGTGAAGCTTGTGGTTATTTATCCTCCCAAATCTTTTGACAGAAACCGCGATCAAGTTTTATTATCATTTTCATAAAAGTATAGCACAGTACCACAAAGGGGCCGGGGGGTGTTTCTCGTGTTCGGAGGAGTTTCCCAGACGCGATCTATTTCTCTCAACACTGATCTGCCCCCACCTCTTTTGTCCGTGGGCATATTCAGAAGATCATTTCCAGCAAAGATCTTTCCGGAGGCTATCTTTTCTCGGTCTCTCTCGTTTCCTTGAATCTGAGTATTGAACATACAAGTATTGAGTCCTCAGTTTGCACGAGTTTGCCTTTCAAAACCGTCCCTGCATTTTAAAGTGTCGAAAATATAAATAATCACTATAAAAGTGTTAGTAAAAAAAAATAATAAGAATATGAAAATCTCCCATCTGTAACACTTGTCAGGATGTATCAGTCTTGGTTTTTAGATAAATCAATGAGTGGGATGTTCGCGTTTATTGTCTGCTTTTATTCCGGCGGTGCTGAAGCGCGCTGGGTATTAGGTTAATACACAAAATGATGAGGGTTTGTGTGGCACTTTCCTGGAGTTGAAGAAAAAAAAATTGAACCAAGAGTTATTTCGCTTTGCCCGTTGCCTCTTTTCTCAGTAACGTATAATAGCAACTTCCTTCTGGTTATATGGCGCTTTTGAGTTTGTCCAAGAGTGAATTTTGTGTTCTTTATGTCTTTACATTCATCCATCTGTTCAACTGTCTGTCCATTCAAACATAGCCTCAGGAAGGAATGTTGCAAATTATTATAAAAGTTTAAAGGGCAGAAACGATTATCTGTGGGGGGGGGGGGGGGGGGGGGCATTTCTCAGATGATCCGAGGAGTTGTTTTGTTTTGCTCTTTACACCCAGAGTTTCCTGTATATTTCCTTTCTTCCCTTCTCCGTCGGCTTACTTTAAAGATTAGCCATTCTGTTTTCATCAACTAAGGGCCCTACTAGGGAAGCCTTTCAGGCTCCGGAGCAATGCATAAGCTGGACCTTCTCCTCTCAGTGGGCCCGCATGTGACAATGTGTTGGTTTTCCCAGCCTTTTCCCAGCTATTGCCCTAACTATACTCCGTCTCTCTGTATGTTCATGCATGTTTGTCTGTCTGTTCTTCTTTATCGCGTCTGTTCTTTGTTATGGTGTCCATTCTCCTTTATCGTGTCTTGTTCTCGCTTACCGCGAATTAAGATGTTTTAATGGAAGAAAATAAATGATCTATTTATTACTATTGATATTAGGATGGAGCAGGGTAGTTTGGATGGTGATAGATCCTAGAGTTTAAAATTCTTGTAATTTGTGCATCTGTATGTAAACAGAAAATGGAAGAAGAAGTCAATATGGTCCAATCTGGTTTCAGGCAAGAAAGAGAATCAAGAAATCATATATTCAATATAAGATTAATAATAGAGACATGCAGAGAGTTTAATGTGAATCTATATTTATCCATATAGACTACTCAAAGGCATTTGATTGTGTACAACACCAGAAACTTTGGGAAATAATGGACAAAATGGGATTTCCAACACATTTGGTACAATTAACATCACTGCTATATCTAGACCAACAAGCAGCAGTAAGAATAAATGGTGAAACAACAACTTGGTTTGACATAAAACAAGGAGTCCGTCAGGGGTGCATATTGTCACCCTACTTATTTAACTTGTATGCTGAAAATATAATGAGGAATGTTAGAGAAGAATATTACGATGTCATAACAGTTGGAGGTTATGAAATACCAGAGATTAGATATGCTGATGACACAGTATTGCTGTCCACAACACAAAAAGGAATGGAAAAACTAATTATGTCAGTCCGCAAGAACAGCGAAGAGCAGAACCTCTATCTTAAAGCAAAGAAAACTAAAGTGATGACAACTTACAAAACAAACAAGGCAACTGAAATATGTATCAATGAGGAAAAACTGGAAGAAGTGGAGAGTTTTGAATATCTTGGATCACTACTAACTAATAATGGAGATACAATGAGGGAAATTAAAAGGAGGAAATCTATCGCTCTTCAGAAAGTAAAACAAATAAAGAATGTGTGGAGAGGAGCAGACAGAACTACAAAAATAAGATTTTTAAGGACATGCATCTTTCCCATCGCAACATACGCCTGTGAGACCTGGACACTTAACAAAACAGCTGAGAAACACATAAATGCCTTTGAATGTAAATACTACAGAAGAGTTCTCCAAATATCGTGGACACAAAAAAGAAAAAATATATCTATACTACAAGAGCTTAATATTGAAGAAGGCTGGCTAGTAAAGAGGATTAAAGAGAGAAAACTTAAATATTTTGGACACATTAAACGTCATGATAATTTAGAGAAGACCATATTGGAAGGATACATAATGGGAAAAAGAAAAAGAGGAATACCAAAACGAAGATGGCTGCAGGACATCGCTGACGATCTGGAAATGGATGCAACAGCAGCAGGGCATCTTGCTCACAACCGAGAGGCCTACAGGTGTGCTGTTTGGGAGGCAAAGTTCCGCAAAGGACAGGCAAATGAATGAATGAATGAATGAATGTAAACAGATATTGCATTCTACATTCCAGACATGGCTAGATCCAACATGTACTCTCACGAACTAACAGATGTATACAGCATGCGTGGTTATATTTTTCTTAATAAAACTTTATGAGAAGAGAAATAACCATTTTAAATAACGTTATGATCAGTTGTGTCCCTTTTAATCTTCGACTACTTGTTCGCGTCTATACTTGTTTCGTCTTGTCTTGTGTTATCTCCCTGGAACTGCGAGCTGTGTTCTTTGCAACCGATGCTGTGAAGGTTTTTAGGCACAACATTGTATTGGCTTGTTTTCAGCCCCAGAGTGCAGCTAAAAAGCAGGGGGTGTGCAATACTTCTTTAGTAGACTCCACCACCATGAGGACTATGGATATCCCTGCCCCGTCAGCCGGGCTAGGCTTGTTACTGGGAGGTACCACGGAGAGGTGAGACAGGGTCTTGGTCAGCTATGATTCATTAACCCTGACGCTGGCATATCAGCTACGGGTCGCTGATTGCTTCATCGGACAGCGTCTACACTCCCATGCGCGTCTACAACTCCTGGCTTTCTCTTTCCTCTTGCTGCCAACTCCACATTTGTCTAACACATTCCTTACCTGTTTCACCGGATCACTGTATTTCGCACTGTTTCGACTTCTAGTCTGTATTATAATTACAATACGACAGCCATGTCTGATCTTGTCTTGCCTCATACCTCAGGTACCCTACAATGTAGAGCAGGCAAACGGACTTTTTGACAAAGATAACCTATGAATTTGATATATGGAGACATTTAAAGTCTTTTTTTTTATTCTCTCCATCAGTCCTCTGCGTGGATGGTCTCTCCCTTTGCTTTCTTCCTTTCCCATTGCGAATGTTTTCTATGGTACACTCTCTTGGTGGCAGTCGTGTATCGTGACCAAACCATTTGACTAGTTTATGGATACAGTGTAATACTAATATGTTAAAACTAAAAACAAAAGTTAAAAGCTGTATTATGTATTTAACCAGCACACAGTTGTAACGTTGCGTTTTACACTTTAATCATACACAAAAAAAGCATACGGGACAAAGAAATATGAAAAGATGATAGAGTATAAGTTCACATGAATGATATGCAATAAACAGAAATAGAAAAATATAGAAAAAAAGAGCAATTAGATGTGACTTGCAAGAAACGGTGTCCGAAAGTCGCGTGGGTGAGTTTTGCGACATTTAAATGAAGACCTGATGTGTGATAGGTTGGTAGTAAAGAAGGGGTTGAGAAAGTGAGAAGGAGAGAGAGAGTGGGAATACTGTATAGTCAAGTCGAGAAATTGGTTGGTGGTAGAGGATTTGTAATCCAATGCAATGAATGTTCTAGAGTATATGTTACATGTGAGGAAAGAGTAGAACTTAAGTAGATAAGGAATATGATTGTGGAAAAATGAACCGTTAAGTGCAGATGAATTTCAAGTTCAAACCTGTGGTTCCAGTGTCCCATATTCTTGTATGAAGTGGTTCTTGAGCGTCAGACAGTTTCTGCCGTTAGTGGCGTTGTTTAAAAGTTGTTACTAGAAAATAAGATTTGCCCCTATGCTCAGGGCCGTTAACTAATAAAGCTTATCCCTACCTTTGTTTTAAATAGTTTTAACATTTTATTATCACAATTTCATTGCATGCAGTGGCTTTGCGTATACTCATATATTTAGTTTTATATATACTTATACATAAAAGCTATTCGTCGTGTAATACATATGTTACTTCAACTCTGGTCCTGAATTAAAATCATAAAAAAGAAAAAAGCAAGAGTGTAACTCCATCTTAAACACCTGAAAATGTGCGTAGACATGAACTTAGTATAACATGATGATCACGACGACGACGATGACGATGACGACGATGACGATGATGATGATGATGACGATGATGATGATGACGACTGACATCTGGGTTTCAGTGTGCACCTTTTCTACCCCCTATATCTGCACATTTTACCACTACATCAAATGCTATACAAATCCTTTAAAAACCTCACAAACCAAAGACAAGAGTTCTAAGAATATAAAAAAATAATAATAATTATTTTAGACTATGTGGCAGAAAAATCGATTTTTGTGGTCACGTCATTAAACAGTTTTGGACATGACATTTTTACACCTCTGTTTATCATCCATTATAATCAGCCTTCAGCATGCCGCGGTGGATTAGTTGTTAGTGCATTCGCTAGGCGATCAGAAGGTCCCTGGTTCTATTTCGCACTCGAAAGAAACTTTCTCGGACCGACTGCGCTAGGGTTAACCCGACCTCTAAAGAACTAGTACCCGGGGTTTCCACAAGAAAATAGAGACAACGAGGATATGTGCTGGCATTCCTACCTCAAATGCTGCAGTGGCTAAGAAATGTAAAGGCACTAACACTTCATACCTCTATGGCAGGCAAATGCTACGGAACTTAGATGCTACATTTATTATAAATAACATTTTGTGATTTTCTACTCATAAGTGCATTTTAAAAATGTATTTTCAATGCAGTTTTTCATTAATATATAAAAAAGAATTTATCTAAAACGCCGTAGTTGTGCACATAGTGTCAAGGAAATGGTTTGTTTTGATTTCCTACTTACATATCCACCAATGAAACCCCAGGATTTAATGTTTCATTTTATATTGGGGAAACCCTATTGAATACAAGAAGGAGAAATATCTAGAATTTTCATTCCAAAAGATGTGGCGCAAAATTTGATGACGTCATGAATCACATCTTTAATTGTTAACATTTAATACTAGCACAAACGCAGATCTAAAGATACTGTCTTTGTAAAACAGAATTTTATATAGACTAATGAGTAATAAGTTTATTATAACTTATTTTCCACATTTGCTCTCGACTTCAAGATAGAATCTTAAAATGGGAACAAAGATATCCAGGGTTTGTGAAGCCAGTCAACCATTGCAGCATGTCGTAGCCTTGCTCTCCTTCTTTTCTACGACATGATGAGCCTAAGAACTAGATGTACGTGATTCTCATTGTTCATTAAACTTTCTCGTTAAAGATATCATTGAAGGATGCCGAATCACCTTGTTAAATGCACTCCATGATTACAGGGTATGCTGTCGACTACCATTATAACTGAGCACAAAATTGTCATCTACGGGCATGAGACATCGTTCACGTTATTGTACACAATACTCCAAGAATATGATTGTTATTAATGGGTTTAAGACAATATTAATATTATCGTCATTACTAGGAGCAAGACACTAAAGATATTGCCATTACTGGTTGGGGAGAGGGGGTGGGGGAAAGAGAAGAGAGATTGAATGTGGTAAATTTTCACTGACAAAAATAACAAATACGACGAACAATAATACAAGGAAGAATCATAAAGTAAAGACGACATACCCTTTGATACCAGTAACTACCCTTTGATACCGGTAACTGAGCAAATGAACACAACAGTTGTATCACTTCTCTACCTAGTCCCTCTGACCGTTGATGCTTTTTTACTTTGTATCGTTCCAGTAAATTCTTCGTTCCTTGGAAGAAGAAGCTTTGCCGCTGCTCCCGCATCCAGGTCTGATCCGCTTCTTCTCATCACCAGGAGTGAACCTGATGTAGAACTTGTTTGGTGCAAGTTTACGTTGATAATTATTGGGAGGAATATATTTTCTCAGGGTGGTTACACTCTAACATTCCTTGGCAATGTGCTACCTTACTTGAGGGCAATCTAGCTCCCCCATCATGACTGCCAACCCAGGTTCTCCCCTCCTTGGTATACTGGATGCTAATTATGGAGAACCCTTGCGGAAGCCCCATGTGACCTGGGGGCTTAAGTTTCAGAGAGAGAGAGAGAGAGAGAGAGAGAGAGAGAGAGAGAGAGAGAGAGAATTATGCATAAATCCTGAGCATTTAATCAATACACAATACATTGACATGTAATATAAATCACCAAGTCTGAAATTAAGGACAGCATTTAATCTCATTATATGCCACAATAACACATACAAATAACATTGACATCAATATGACATCAAGACAGGTGTCATTATAATGGTAATTAAGCATGGCATCATATGATAATGACTTCTTATGTTGCATTATTGAAAACCTGATGGACCTGGGGTCCTGGTCTCTCTTGGCCGTACACGTAACCTACACTACGGATCTAATGTGCAATGGCATCTATTCCACGCAACTACTGCTGTCATGACACACCTCTATATACCCGCGTTGCTGTAGCACAAGATCAATCTACATGAAAGTATAATAACGAATCAAACATGTTTTGCCCATCCAGTATACTGATAAATCATACTGAAAATCATGTTCATACTGATACGTAAATACAGAACCCACATCATAGCTTACTGCACAACTACATAGTCTACATCATATGAGGTGAGAACGGGCAGAATATAGCCAACGATGACCATAATGCACAGAAGTTTAGAGCACATCCATAGCCACAACTAAACACGACCACCCATTGACTCTATCTACACTGATGCAATCCAATGTTTATATATATATATATATCTTACATCCTTCCCGTGCCGTTAAACGTCACATAGGGCTCGCAAAGTAGTTCGCCAATTTTTCCTGTTTTCGGCGAGTCTTTCCACCTCATCAAAGGATTTTATGCCTGTTAATTTGGCCTCTCTTAACAATGTCCTCTTCAGAGTTTCACGCGGTCTGCCTCTTTTTCTTCGGCCTGTTGTGTTCCACTTTATAGCTTGTTTTGGGATTCTTTGATCATTTCTTCTCATCAAGTGGCCAACATATGTCCATCTCCTTTTCCTGATCACCCATGAGACTGGTTGTTGTTCAGTCATCTGTCTTATCTCTGCATTGTTCTTGAAATCGTTCCACTTGATGCCGAGTATTTTCCTTAGGCATTTGTTTTCAAAAGAGTCTAATTTCTTTTCTATTTCTTTAGTTGTTTTCCAGCTTTCGCATGCATAAATGAGGGTGGATATTACATTTGAATTGAATAGTCTTAACTTGGTTTTTGTGCTTATAACTTTTGAATTCCATATGTTCTCAAGATTCTTGAAGATTGATGCTGCTTTTGCAATTCTGATCCTAACTTCCTTTCTAGTGTCACCATCCTGGTCTATGTAACTGCCAAGGTTTGCAAATTGATTGACTTCTTCAATATCTGCCCCTTCTATGTGTATTTTTCCATTTTGATTGAGAGGAATTTTCATTATTTTTGATTTGTCCTTGTTAATTTCAAGTCCTATTTTGCTAGCCAGTGAAGACCGGCTATCTGTTTTTTCTTGCATTGATTTCACATTATTACTGATAAGAGTTATGGCATCAGCAAAATCAAGGTCTTTTAGTTGGGTCCCATGTACCCAGTCAATACCTGTGTTACCTGTGCAGCATTTTTTCATTATGAAGTCTAGTGTAATCCCAAAAAGTAAAGGAGACAGTATACATCCTTGTTTCACGCCTGTTTCAATCTGGAACCATTCACTCATCCCTTCTTCTGTCTTGACTGCACAAACATATCCATTGTATAAGTCTTTAATGATGTTGACAATTTTAGATGGTATTCCATATAGACATAAAATTCTCCATAATGAATCTCTGTGTATGCTATCAAATGCCTTTTTAAAATCTATGAAGTTCAGTATTAATGGTTTCTGCTTTTCAATATGTTCTTCAAGTATTATTCTGAGAATAAAGATCTGGTCGAGACAGCTTCTCCCTTTTCGAAATCCTGCTTGTTCTTCTCTCATTGC
Source organism: Achatina immaculata (assembly GCA_009760885.1). Classification (NCBI taxonomy): domain Eukaryota; kingdom Metazoa; phylum Mollusca; class Gastropoda; order Stylommatophora; family Achatinidae; genus Lissachatina; species Lissachatina immaculata. Next base: position 31,517,440 of record CM019691.1, on the reverse strand, counting down.
AGTATCCACTATACCTTTGAGTCTATTCAAAATGACCTTGCAAAATACTTTTGACACAACTGATATTAAGGTTACTCCTCTCCAGTTGTTACAGTCACTAAGGTTGCCTTTTTTTGGTATTTTAACAATGATTCCTTTCTTCCAATTAGAAGGGACCTTTTCTTCTTTCCAAATCTTGTTAAACATTCTCTGTAGTTGTCTCATGTTGTCACTATTGATAGCTTTTAGCATTTCGGCTGTTATTTCATCTTCACCTGCAGCTTTGTTGTTAGCCATTAAATTTACTGCTGTTTCAATTTCATGCAATTTAATTTCATCTAGGTTGACATTTAGTTGTGGGGCTGGTAAGTCAGTTTCAATCTTTAACAATTCTTTTGGGTGTGGTCGATTAAGTATCTCTTGGAAGTGTTCAGCCCATCTTTGCTTTTGGTCTTTATTTGATGTTAATAGGGTTCCAGTTTTGCTAAGGATTGGTCTTTCTTTTGATGTAATAGTACCTGTTAGCCTCTTTTGTATGTTATATAAAGTTTTGCTGTCTCCTGTTTTTGCTGCTTGTTCTGCCTCTTTCGCTATATTGTTTATGTATTCTCTTTTATCTCTTCTAGCTGAACTTTTTACTTTCTTGTCTATTTCTTTGTATGTTGTTTTCGCCAGATCTTTTCCAAGATCTGTTTTTGCATTCAACATGTCTAATTTGACTGCTCGTCTTTCATGTATATAGTTCCATGTTTTATCTGATATCCATGCTTTTCTATTTGTTTTTTTCAGTCCACCGCTTGCTTTTGCTGCTGTGATTATGGCTGTGCTGTAAGAATTCCATAACTCATCTATACCTATCTCCTCAACTTCACTGAGTGTTTTGGAATGATTGGCAAGTTCCTGATTGAAATTAATGTTAGTATTTTCTTCTTGTAGGCTATGGCTGTTTATCTTTCTGTGTACTGATTTCTTGTGTTGGCTTTTCAATTTTAGTTTTATTTTTCCTATGCACAGGTTGTGATCACTGTTGACATCTGCACCCCTATAAGCCCTTACATCTATCAGAGATGTTCTGTATTGCTTTCTAATACAAAAATGATCTATCTGGTTTCTAGTTCTGTCATCTGGAGATATCCACGTTGTTTTATGTATCTCTTTGTGTGGGAATATTGTGCCTCCAATGACCATGCCCTCTGTCAGACACATTTCAATTAATCTTTCTCCATTCTGATTAACCATGTCAATTCCTTCTTTCCCCATCACTTTTTCAACGTCGGTATTATCCTTCCCTACCTTAGCATTGAAGTCCCCCATAGTAATTAGGATGTCGTGTTTAGGGACTTTGTTGATGATTTGTTGTAGTTGGTGATAGAAGTCGTCTTTCACGTCATCATCTGCATCATTCGTGGGTGCATAACACTGTATTATTGTCATTCTTCCGTGTCGTAGGTTGTACCGTGCTCTTATTATACGACTGTTCACCGGTTCCCATTCTACAAGGCTCTTTGCAGCTACATTTGACATAATAATGCCCACTCCGTCTCGGAATTTACCGTCATTTCTGCCTGAATGTATAATTAACTTACCGTTTTCCGCCGATCTTTTACCTGCTTCTGGCCATCGCATTTCGCTGATGCCCAGTATGTCTAGATGGTATCTCTCCATTTCTTTGATGACCTGAGTAGTTTTTGTTGGTGCTGCTATCGTTCTCACATTCCAGAATCCAATTCTTGTCACATGTTTGGGGCCGACGAATGAGCTCCTCGGAGTTGGCATTCCTGATGCTCGGTTGGTTTCTCTGCGAGTTTCCATAACGATATCTTTTTTTCCCATCTGGAGTCGCCTCTAGATAGGTCCCAGGATAAGGTTGTTAGCCTTATGCCCAACTCCCGGTACATGATATGTAACAGATCAAGCGGGATTTCTGCATGCCGGCGAGCGCGTTAAAAACACGTCCGCCATTTTGCACGTCACGCCGGATATATATATATATATATAAAGACAAAGGACGTGATAATCTCGTGGATATCGTGCGTTAAAAATGATTAAGAAGACGTTCAAACCGCAGTTGTTGCATTCTCCACCGGTAGAACTGTCACATTTGTTACACTTTAAACTTTTCTACATTCATAAATATTTCACTGAGCCATGTTGTTTTCACTCCTGCTCTGAGCTACCATCTAAGATAAAATTCACTCCCTCCGGCCAGAGAAATGTCGCTACTGAACGTTGTTCAACAATGGTGCAATCCTGCAGAGGGGCGTCTGTTTATTTACTCTTTGCTTCAACTATACTAAGTGAAGAGCGCTGCACTGTACGTGTTCGAACTACTCATAGACATTTCGAAAGCACCATACTGCGTCAGCTTTTGTCCATTGTGGTTGCAAGTCATTTTCAAATTGCCTTTATTCTTGATTCTCGGTCGTGTACTCCTACTTTCTTTCACCGTCATTTTTGACAGATTATGACTAGCCGTATCTATGTTTAATTCAAGACCTGAACTAAGAAACAAACACGGCATTCATTTTGTGTACAGCACTGAAGCTACACAATCAGGCTGGTCACACTTGTGTGACTACGAAAACAACTTCTGTGACGGAATGTTTTGTATATCCTGTTTTGTGATCGTGGGGGACGTCAACCATGTTTAGACATGAACTCGAGCTGCATTGATGACAAAAAGCCACAGGCTGAAGATTTTCTGGAAAATTAAAACTTCTCCGAGGAATAAGGTATAACACTTCATTTTTGCAAGCTCTGAGTTCATACATACCGAACTCTATTACTTTGTTTACGGGCAAGATTTCTATAATTCTGGACTGAATCCAAACTGAAAGAAAGAAAGAAAGAAAGACCTGCCAATGGATCAATACTTGTGCTTGATAAATACCTTTGTGTGTTCGTGTATAGATTTTTATAGTGTTATAGAAATACTTCTATGTTAAAGCTAGAATAAAGCTAGGATGTTAAAGCTAGAATAACCAAGGTCAGGACAGCATTTGTCCAACTTAACAAAATATGGTCATCTAAGAACATCAAAACAAGAACCAAACTTAGGCTTTTCAATAAACATGCTGTATGGTTCGGAGACATGGATCATGACCAAGACAATAGAACAGAGGACACGAACACTCATTAGTTACTGGTTGAGGAGGATTTTAAACATTAAATGGCAGGACAAGATCAGGAACGATGAGGTCTTGGAAAGGGAAGGACAAGAACCTATGAACCTACAAATCATTTCTAGAAAGTGGAGGTGGGCTGGCCACTCTCTGAGGAAACCCTACACCAACATAGCAAGACAGGCACTGACATGGAATCCTCAAGGAAATAGAAAACGAGGAAGATCTACACAGTAATTCCAAGAACAGGGATGACTAGAGAGCCTTTATCCGTGGCTTACGCTCTCAAGAGAGTGAAAAGCGATGATGATGATAATGACGACGACGACGATGACGATGATGATGATGATGACGACGACGACGACGATGATGATGATGATGGAAACTCTTACCTGCCATTTGTAAAGCATATTTTGTTTAATAACCAAAGATTTTTTTATCCTAGCTTCATTAATGGAGAGAGAAAGGAGGTGGATAGTACCATATTCCTTGTTGGCAAAAAGGCGGAAGAATTTTATCAGAACACTTTAACCTTGATAAGTCAGTCTGACATGCTGGAGTGTTTTACCAAGGTCGAAGTATAATAATGAAAAACAGGCTTTAGTGAAATTTTTTTAAAAATGCAGGCTACACTGTTTGTCCTACAAGTACATAGCAACTTACAGGTTTCTTAATATCGTGTCGATTTGGTGGCGGAATGCGTGTGTGTGTGTGGGGGGGGGGGGGAATTGACAGAGCCATTGTGAAACGTTTTTCTGATTCTCTTTCCCCCTCTGATGAGAAAGAGGAGAGTAAAACGGCCGCTGGGCCCTCTCAGCAGTCTGGGCCCTCTCAGCAGCCTGGGCCCTCTCAGCAGTCTGGGCCCTCTCAGCAGCCTAAGCCCTCTCAGCAGTCTGGGCCCTCTCAGCAGTCTGGGACTTCTCAGCAGCCTAAGCCCTCTCAGCAGTCTGGGCCCTCTCAGCAGCCTGGGCCCTCTCAGCAGCCTAAGCCCTCTCAGCAGTCTGGGCCCTCTCAGCAGCCTGGGCCCTCTCAGCAGCCTAAGCCCTCTCAGCAGCCTAAGCCCTCTCAGCAGCCTGGGCCCTCTCAGCAGTCTGGGCCCTCTCAGCAGTCTGGGCCCTCTCACCAGCCTGGGCCCGATAGTTACAACCTCCGCACCTCCCTTCTTTTCTCTTTCTCCCTTGGTTTGTGTTTGAGTGTGCGCGCGCGCGCGTGTGTGTGTGTGTGTCGGGGGGGGGGGTGGTTCTGAGACAGCTCAAGCATAATTGGAGGCACTCTCTCTCTCTGCTCTCAAACTGTGTAACTCCACTGTCACTCCACTGTTACTCCACTATCACTCCACTGTCACACCACTGTCACTCCACTGTCACACCATTGTCACTCCACCTATCACTTCACTGTCACTCCACTGTCACACCACTGCCACTTCTTGAGATGGTAAAAGCAATAATCACATTCTAATCTCAGCAAGTAATGATGATGATGATGATGATGATGGACAGCCACTAGAACATCTAGAAAGTACTGAAGTAAAATGTCGACTCTTTTTAGTAATGAAGCTCTTCTTCATGAACTTCAGCCTGAGAAAGTGAATGTTGAAGTCACTTCAGACTGGATAAATCAAATGTTGCTGCACTCCTCAAGCGGTTGAAGATTTAATATACGTTTTAGCATCTTGTCGCTAAAGTTGCCAACAGATTTTCATGACAGAAAGATTTGAGAAGCAGCCTCTTTTTTTTTCAAAGATTTCAGGTATATGTGATACTTACAATCATGACCGTGACAAGTGTATGAGAATCTAAGTTTTATTTTCAGTACAGACAGTCCCTAGGGGACGAACAATCTTTTTTTCCTATATGTGTACTTAAGTTGAATTTGCACGTAAGTCGAAACAGTTAAGTACGGTCCGTATGTAACGTCAATTAGTAAAATATTTGTCCTTGGACATAGCATATAATATACCTATATATGCATACACAGTAAAGAAACCAGCGAATCAATGTACACGCGCAATGTATGTAAATCTGACGTTTATAACCCAGGGACTGTCTGTACTGCATTGTCATAATAGGAGTATTCATGGCATTCATGTCTAGACTTGCCACGAATCAGTTGTGCCGGTAGAAAAACGCGGGCGTTTCCTTCTGTGATGGACAAAAAGCGCGGGTGTATGTATAGGGGATAATTTCCACATTAAAAGTATGCGTATTATCCCTACAAATAGCTATAAATGTAAGAATATTTAACAAATGAAGAGTGCTTTTAGGAAAAAAGATGTAGTGTGATGATTTTAGCTGATAATTTCGTATTACTATCCATCGGTTAGATCTAGGACTGGCAACGATCGACTGGCGATGTGTAGATCGACTGTCGTTTTATCCGATCTCGTCGTGTGATTATATTGCATGTTCACTTTAAAATAACACCTGAAATAACATTCTAACTACTTCTCCAGTCCATTTAATAGTCTAAATCTACTTGGGGGACATTCACGAACAGTGATCTAGTCGTAGGGGGACATGTTTGCATACGAAGTCACACAAAATTTGATATTTTTCTATCGAAACGCTGTATTTTTACCTCCGTTGTTACGATGCTTCAAAATGGTGGCAAAGGTCAATAGACATGCGTACTAAACTGTTTACAATCAAAAGTTACACTGGGTTTCGAAAGAAACGAAGCTATGGTCCCTATCGGGACCTTGGCAAAAACTTGACAAAGCGGAAGAGTCCCTGTCGGGACCCCTGTACCGGGACCCCTGGCACGGGAAGAGATAACACAAGCAACATACAGAAATAAGAACAGAACATGGTTGTAGCAATAAACATGCACTGATTTAGTTCTTGTATATGTCTGATCAGGGGCCGGCTAGCGTAGTGGTTAGAGCACTCGTCTAGCAACCAAATGGTCGAGGGTTCGAATCCCCAGCTGAGCGGGATTTTTTTTCCGACCAATACGGCCCTGAGGTCGACCCAGCCTCGCAAAATGGGTACCAGAGAAAATCTGGGAAGTAAAGGCAGCGAGGAAAGGAACTGGTCACCCTACCTCATACGCTGATGACCCAGCATAATGCCCAGCTTCACCCCCTACGGCATTTGAAATGCTATGGGATTATCTTTACTTTTTTTATATGTCTGATCAGTGACAGTTCTTGGGTTGGATAGATCTTTTAAATCTGAGGACATAAAAATTTAAAGTTTCATTCATTGTGTTTCAATGTCGATAAATGCTGGCTCTCAATAATCCTCTCTGTTTCATGTACAGATAACACGGAATTATGGTAACGTTACAGATGTAAACATCAGCTTCATGAAGCACTTATAAACCAACAACTCACAGACCTCTGGAAGTCATCACCCGGAGGGGCCCAAACCCCAGACCGCCAGAAGTTTAAAGGGGCCGAAACGCTTGCCTGAGCTAGAAGTGAGGGAAGTGGAGGGTACTTCTCTGATGACCTAAAGTCTGGGTCTGCTGTTAATAATATTAGCAAAAAGTTTTCATCCGTCGTTTACTTTTTTTTTTTTTTTTTGAAAAATATCTTAGAGTTAAAACGCTTATTAAATCTACCAAAAAAGATGTCGAAGCAGTACATTAAAAATCTTTTTTTTTTTTTTTTGCTCGCAAAGGTGAATATATTTCATTAACAGATATGTTTAGCATACTTTGCTGTCATATATTGATAATATGCAGAACACACTAAATATATCACGAAGCAATACAAGAATTACGTAACATAAATTCAGATGAACAGCTCTTGAGGTACCTGGCTATCTACTTGTATATTAAAAAAACACCTATAATTAAATACAATATTCATCTTACTTGTACAGTGTGATTTACAAATGTCAAATAAAATGTACAATAAACGTCATACTTATATGGTGTGATTTACACACACCAAATAACTGTACAATATACTATATGTATTCACCAGAACAATAGAAAACAAGTTGAATTCTTTCCAGACTAAATGTTTACGAAGAATTAGAAAAACATTTTGGCCAAACACCATAAGAAATAACATCTTGTTGGCAGAGATGCAGATGAAGCCACTAACAGTAATTATTGAGGAAAGACGCTGGCGATGGTTGGGACATGTACTCCGAATGACTGATAACTCATTACCAAAAACAGCACTAAGATGGACACCACAGGGGAACAGAAGTAAGGGTAGACCAAAAGAGACATGGAGAATAACAACAGAGAGGATGTTGAGCAATAGAGGGCTCACCTGGGCAAGTGCAGAAAAGAAGGCAAAGGACAGGCATTTGTGGAAAACCCTTGCGGAAGCCTCATGTGCCCTGGGCACTTAAGGCTCAGAGAGAGAGAGAGAGAGAGAGAGAGATACTTTATGTTTGTATAGTGTGATTTACAAATACTAAAAAAGTGTACACTATAGGTCATTCTTGTATAGTATGACATATATAAACCGCACAAATATGCTGGTCTTATGCATTACATTTATCATTTCTGTTAAATGGCATCCATTACATTCTAAACACTGGGTGCTTCAAAGGATATGTACTACGTCGTGGAGAAGGGCAGACAGAACTACAAAAATAAGATTTTTAAGGGCATGCATCTTTCCCATCGCAACATATGCCTGTGAGACCTGGACACTTAACAAAACAGCTGAGAAACACATAAATGCCTTTGAATGTAAATGCTACAGAAGAGTTCTCCAAATATCGTGGACAGAAAAAAGAACAAATATATCTATACTACAAGAGCTTAATATTGAAGAAGGCTGGCTAATAAAGAGGATTAAAGAGAGAAAACTGAAATATTTTGGACACATTAAACGTCATGATAATTTAGAGAAGACCGTATTGGAAGGATACGTAATGGAAAAAAGAAAAAGAGGAAGACCAAGACGAAGATGGCTGCAAGACATCGTTGACGATCTGCAAATGGATGCATCAGCAGCAGGCCATCTTGCTCACAACCGAGAGGCCTACAGGAGTGCTGTTTGGGAGGCAAAGTTCCGCAAGGGACATGCAAATGAATGAATGAATGGTAAAGTCTAAGTCTCTGTTCGGATTTACACACAGTGCAGAAATCTATGTGATCTATGTCTTGTGATCTATGTCTTGTGATCTATGTCTTGTGATCTATGTCTTGTGGTCTGTGTCTTGTGATCTATGTCTTGTGATCTATGTCTTGTGATCTATGTCTTGTGATCTGTGTCTTGTGGTCTATATTCTGTAGGGAAAACTTTCAACGCTATGGCGGCAGAGCTTTGGAATCAGGTGTTTAAACATGTATAATAATGTTATTTTGTGAATCATACTAATCATGGCACCAGTATAATATTGACGAATTGAGGTAGTGTTCTTCTGTCTTGTAATTCTTCTTATTAATATGTTTTGTAATCCTGTCACCTTTATCGATGATATTGCTGAATATTTCTGAGGATATCTTCACACACATTCTGATCACTGTTGTTTTAAATTAGGTTTCACAAACGTTGCCACTTCACTAATCAGAGCCGAGCAAGTGGGATGAAATATTCTCTACAGAATTCATTTAATTCTGACAAATAAGGTATTCAACTTAGAATTCACAACATCACTTGTAGTAAGATGCAATATGACATAATCTTCGTTAGTTTCGTCTTTGAAGCACATCAGTATCAAACTATCATATTCTACATGCAGCATTTCTCAATTCCTAACTCTGTACTATATCAGATCTACAACACGTGGTCAATCAACTCCACGATTAAATCACTGTACTCGAAGTTTCAAAGTAACAAATTTTCATAATCACTTGAATCACTTGAAACACAGCTTCAATTTGTCCTAAAACTACTTCTTCAAAACTGCTTTCCTGAGTATCTGTTGCTCTAATTGTCCATCTATTCCAACTGTCGTTACCTACGTATTCTTTCTCTCTCGTGTCTTCTCTGGTGTGTCTGTCCTTCTCTTCTTCTCTTGTCTGGCCCAGTCTCAGTTCACTTACCGTCCTTGTTCCTCCGTCTTCGGGGCTCCGTCCTCTGTCTCTTCTTCTTCTTCGTTCCCCCTGACCGTTCTGATTGTCCGTCATTCAAACTGCCCCGTGACTTATATGTCGTAAGTCAATTGTCCCATAGGCCACGCCTCTAAATATTTAATTGGTCAGCTGGCCAGGTTGGTTACTCTTTTATTTAAAAACCGTGTGCAATCGCATCACACCGCGTGTCAGGTGTCAACTCCGGCTATACAATTGTTATATACCTAAGTCATTATCTTGCTATTTCATGTCGGAGTGTTTATTGTGTCCTCGCTTTTCATTGTGTCTGCCTTTTCTATTCGTCTTTTCTATTTTGTTTACTCGAGTCAACGTCCAGTCACTGCCTTTTCTATTCACTGTTTCCACTGTTTACTTTTGTCCGCTTCTTGTTCTAGAGTCATGGAAGTTTTATATCTTTCTCTTCCTTTCCTCTCCATTTTTCTATGTCGCTATTCGATGTTACTATTTTCTTTACAGTATATTTTCATAATCATATTCCTTAATAATAATAATAATTATATAACCACAATATCATTAATTAGAATGCTATGCTATACATGTATATACGGTAAAGCCAGAATTTCTCTCTCTCTCTCTCTCTTTCTCTCTCTCTGAATCTTAAGTGCCCAAGGCACATAGGACTTGTTTAAGGGTTTTCCACAAACCCCTGTCCTTTGCCTTTTTTCTGCTCTTGCCCATGTGAGCCCTCTATTGTTCAAAATCCTCTTTGTTGTTCTTCTCCATACACCGTAGTTAACAATTACATTTCAGAAAAAAAGCTATTTTTCTTCCTTTTCTTGGTTTTCCTCACATAAAGACTTCTAAAACCCCATTTATCAAAATAACTGACTGACTCTTGCATGCACGCATCACCACCATCATCATCACTATCAGGTTCTGAGATCACACATTTCTCTTTTTTTCAATTAAATTTGATATTCATGATCGAATCTGATGTTATTATTCTCATGTACCACTTTGTCAGCCTGCCCAGATATTTCTATTCTCATGCAAAATATCTTTCAGTTTTAGCATGCTCATGTGTCCCGTGTTATACCATCATTTAGGATGGGTGATATTTATGACATTAATTCAGTCTCACACGAAGCGTCACTTTATAGGAATGTTAATACACGAGTAATGAATTATTTATTATTGTGTCTTAACTGGTCTTGCGGGCCTTCCTTCGTGTGACTGTTGGTTAATTTGTCTCTAGAAACATTTAATTTGGAAGGAAGAAGGGATGGTAGGAATACAAATAAACTGTTATCCATGTTATGCCCGTCTATTTTCCATACCACCAACCTGACAGATATGACAGAGCACCTGTAGCAACAGAACCTGCAAGAGAACTCCAGCTTGAGACCTTCTCTTGCTTGACCTCCTCCAAGGACTCCTGAATTATTTCTAATCTTTTCTGCAGTTCTTCATTTTGCTTCATAAACTTCTGTTGTTGTTCGAGTTCTTCTTTCTTTTTTCTCTCTTCTTCCTTTTTTCTCTTTTCTTCATTTTCCCTCTCTTCTTCCTTCCGTCTCTCTTCTTCTTTTCGTCTCTCTTCTTCTTTTCGTCTCTCTTCTTCCTTTGTTCTCTCTTCTTCCTTACGTCTCTCTTCTTCCTTTCTTCTCTCCTCTTCCTTTTGTTGCAATAACTTCCGCTCCCTAAGAAGTTCCTCTTCTTTCCGTATCTCTTCTTCCTTTGCCAAAAGAAACTTCCGCTGTCTTTCGAATTCCTCTTGTTTTCGCCTCTCTTCTTCTTTTTCTTCCAGTAACTTTCGTTGTCTTTGAAGTTCCTCTTCTTTTCGCAGCTCGTCCTCTTTTTGTTTCAGTAACTTTCGTTTTTTTTCAAGTTCCTCTTCTTCTCGTTTCATCTCTTTCTGTCTTTCCTCTTCCCGCTTTTTCTCTTCTCGCTTTTTCTCTTCCCGTCTTTTCTCTTCTCGACTTTCTTCTTCTTGCCTTTTCTTTTTTTGCTCATCTTCTCGTAATCTCTCTTCTTCTGCCAGCTTCAGCTGTTCTTGTCTTTGATTTTCGACCTCCAAACTAGTACGTTCTATTTTATGCGCCATTTCCTTGTCTGTATTGCTTTCTTTCTCGGTGAGATTCTCTTGCATGATCTTTAACTGATTGTCCACGTCATTCTTCATTTGCTGTATTAGAGTTATCAGCACGCGGAGAGCATTGGTACCTTTGTCCTCTTCTGTGATATCCTTCTCAAGCTCTTCAACACAGGACTTAAGACGTTTAAGTTGAGTAATTTCCTCTTCATGGCGCTGATAGTTAATTCTGCTAAGCCTTTGGGTAATGAGACTACATTGTAGTATAAAACTGTCCTTTATTTGTGGCCTTGTTGTCTCTTTGAGCATCTTATTACGTTTATGCCTGGCTTCCTCAAATATTTTGCTTGTATATCGAGTGCCACTTTCTGTTAGACCATTTATCATGTGCAAGAGCTGACGAAGTTGCTCATTCTTTTTGTTTTCATCTTTTGTTTTATTGTCGAACAGAATGACTCTTTTCCCGCACTCCTGATATAAATCGCAGATGTGACCTTGCTGACGATGCATCCATTGATCAATTGTTACACCTGGCGGCACATTATCTGCAAATTGATCTCCACCTGTCATTACTAGAATAGCATGATTTCTGATGAAACCTTCTCCAAAAATATCTTTTAGTAATTGAACTGACTTCATATCCTCCTTAGTGAATCGGCTATCCACTCGAACTGCAAGCAACAGAGCATGGAATCCATCAGAATTTTCTGCGATGGCCTTAGACATGGCATCAACAACTAATTTAACAGCATCCTTTTTTCTCAGGTCCGTATCCCCTACTCCGGGTCCGTCCACAACCTTTATAATTTTACCCTCGAATTCTGCATACTCAAATTGTACATTTTTGGTGACAGAGCTCGCTGAAAATTCAGATTTGAAAACACTCCTTCCCACAATACTGTTTGATGTAGCACTCTTTCCAACTCCTGTTTTTCCAACAATCAGAATCTCAATGTCTGGCTGCAGATTTGGCATTGTTACAATCTGCGAAAGTAGGATCTGAAACAAATAAAGATTTCAGTGTTATGAATCACATCAAAGTTGATAGTTTCTGAAACATAACTGTTGATCTAATTACGCCGCTGCAGGTATTGTCAAGTTGCCTTTACATATCTTATCTCTTATATCCTTCCCGTGCCGTTAAACGTCACATAGGGCTCGCAAGGTAGTTCGCCATTTTGTCCTGTTTTCGGCGAGCTTTTCAACCCCATCAAGTGATTTTATGCCTTTTAGTTTGGCTCCCTTAACAATGTCCTCTTTAGAGTTTCCTGTGGTCGGTCTCTTTTTCAACGGCCTGTTGTGTTCCACTTGATAGCTTGTTTTGGGATTCTCTAATGGTTTCCTCTCATTACTTGACCAACATATGTCCATCTTCTTTTCCTTATCACTCATGAGACTGGTTGCCTCATATCTCATACCTGGAATTAATGTCTCACTTTTTTTACATTTCGAAATTTTTTTCAGATGAGATAGTGATTCCAATCTTAT